>PVJA010041641.1:0-17745 GCA_004027025.1 Myocastor coypus
TTTTTTTTTTTTTTTTTTGTCTTTTTGAGACACGGTCTCACTATGCAGTCAGGCCTTGAGCTTACTTTTGTAGCCCAGGCTGGTCTCAAATTCACACCAATCCTCCTGCATCAGCCTCCCAGGTGCTGGGATTACAGACATGAGCCACCATGCCTGGCTAGATATGGAGGGGTGGGGCTGGTGCAGCATGTGGTGCCCAGGATTGAACTTCGGTCCCTGCAGTTGCCTAAGCTTTCCTAAGCAAGCACTTTAGACCACTGAGCCATCTTGTCAGCCGAAAAATCAGTTGTATTCTGTAAGAAAAAAAAAAATCCTAAACACAAATATTTTGGACATTCTGCTTATGCTTAAATACGTGCTATTTTTATTGTTGTTTTATTCTTTGAGACAGGGCCTTGCCATGTAGTCCAGGCTGGCCTTGAACTCACTACGTGTAGCACAGGCTGGCCTGGACTCATGGTGATCCTCCTGCCTCAGCCTCCCAGGTGCTAGGGGTTACAGCAGGTCAGTACCACACCACCGCAAATATGTGCTGTTTTAAAGAACCTGTGTAAAAGGCCCACCCACTCCTCCAAATCATGTCAAGGGTCCTTTGTCCTACTGGCTAGTGCTCCTGGAAAAAGAACACACAGATAGCAGGTTCCACTTCCTGCTGCTGGAGTGGCTTATCTTCTTAGACAGCGTCCCCGGCTCCACAGTCGCTGGGAACACGCGCACCAATTGGTGGAAGTTCTCACCACGGTCATCTAGTGAGTCATAAAAGCTGTTGAGCATTTGGTATCCACCCACGTGTCTTTACGCATTGTCTACTTCCTAGAGGTAATATCGGAGTGGATCTCGCTTTACCAGTAAAATCCAGGTTTATAATCTTGGGCCTGCATTGAATTTTTTTTTTTTTTTTTTTCTCCTGGGAAAGAACTAAGTGACCGGAGACTGAGATTTGTCCTAGGGATTTGGCCCTGTAGCTCCATAGTCCTGAGGACTCCAGCCGGGCGTGGTGGCTCACGCTTATAATCCCAGCAGCTGGGAGGCTGAGGCAGCACGTCTTTGGCTGTAATTAGTTTTTCAAAATGTAAACATTCATGGGGGCCGGGCAGGATGGCTCAGTGGTCTAACGCGCCTGCTTAGGAAAGCTTAGGCAGCTGCAGGGACCACGGCTTGATCCCCGGCACCACATGCTGTGCCAGCCCTGCCCTCAGGGCAGGCTGAGCCGGCCATAAAAATAAATACATAAACAAAAGTTCTGAACCAAGAAAAAAAAAAAAAATAACAAAATGTAAACATTCAGGCCAGGAAATAGCTCAGTGGTGTAAGCACTTGCCTGGCAGCGACAAGACCTCTCTCTGTCTCTCTGTCTCTCTCTCTGTCTCTCTGCCTCTCTGTCTCTCTCTGTCTCTCTGTCTCTCTGCCTCTCTGTCTCTCTCTCTCTCTGTCTCTCTCTCTGGTACAGGATTTCACTATATAGCTCAGACTCGTAGTGCTCCTCCTACCTCAACCTCCCCAGAGCTGGAATTACAGGCATGCCCCACCATGGCTGGTTGCAGGGCTGGCATGGTTGGTCCAGCACCAACACAGCATGCAGTACCAGGAATCAAACCTCGGTCCCTGAACTCTCATCCTTGCCCTTGCCAGCCAGGCACTTAGCCAAGCTATCTCCCCATCCTTGAGTTCAATCCCTGGTGTGTGTGTGTGTGTGTGAAATTTAAACACTCACTTTGTGTTATGGTTGACAAACTACATCAACTTGAGAAGTTCAGAAGCTTAACTGAGCAGCTCAGCAGGGGGCCAGGACCCTCGCTTCCTAAATCCCCGGAGCCTGTAGAAGAGGAAGGCAGGAGATGGCGTGGGCGGGGAGCCTGCTGACAACCCCAGGGAGGAAAAGAGCCTCCCTGGCTGCTTTGGTTCTTGCTCTTGCTGCCTTCAGCTGCCTTGAACGGCTGCTCTCTGCCATGTGCTGCTCTGCCTTGGAGCCGGCGGAGTGTGGACTGAAACCTCCACAGCCTGTGAGCTAAACAAACCTTCCTTCCTTAATTCCGGGTGCTGGGTATTTTGTCTCAGCACCAAGAGAAGAGTAACAGAGGCACTCTGTATTCTGACCACTCCTGGTACAACCAATGAAAGCCACAGCGTCACTCCCTGCGGTATCATTCCAGCCAAACAACACTAGGTTAACAGGAGAAGAAATCTGTAGTTGAGAACAGGAAGTAACCCAGCCTCTCCACGGGCAGTTACAGAGCCCCTGCACATGCCAAATCCAGAACAAAGGCTTTGCGCTTGTGCTGTGCTGTCACCCACCCATACCCTTCGGAGGAGGGCATGAGAATTATCCCCATTTTTCAGATGGAGAAGCTGAGGCTCAGAGGGGTTAAAGAACCCGTCTGAAACCACACAACCTACGATGGTGCCAGCATTCCTACCGAGGTCTGTCTGACTCTCCTTCTGTGAGTGGTAGGCTCCCTGTTGGGAGACACAGCTCAGACTGGAAGCCCAGGCAGCCTTCTTTGGCTATGCTCCCCAAGGACCAGCCCTCCTTTTCTCCTGTCCCTTCGGTTCTTTTTTTTTTTTTTTTTTAGGAAGGGTTTACAGGGGTGTTCAGGGTCTCACTACTAGATCGGACTCATAGTGATCCACCTGTTTACAGCCTCCCAAGAGTTGGGATTATAGCCGGCATGGTGGCGCATGTCTATAATCCCAGCACTTGGGAGGCTGAGGCAGGAGGATTGGTGCGAGTTCGAGACCAGCCTGGGTTACAAAGGTGAGCTCAAGGCCAGCCTGAACTGCATAGCAAGACCCTGTCTCAAAAAGACAAAAAAAAAAAAAAAAAAAAAAAGAGCTCCCTGGAGGGAGTGGGGCTGGCACAGTAAACCTGGGGACGGAACCGTCGGCCCCTATGCCTGCTTGCAGGTGCTTTAATCCGCTGAGCTATTTGGCTTTAATGTGCCTTAATAAGAGTGTGGAAAGCTTGGCAGCAAATGAATGTCCCCCCATGGAACAGTGGGAAAGACGCAGAGCTCAGTACAGACAGCCCTGGCCACCCCACGGTGTCCCAAGGCTTAAGCAGCAGCCCTGCCCGCCAGGCAAGCCAGTACTCAGGGGAGGTACGTGGACGGGGTCTCGGAATACGGACTTTCTTGAGCAGAAGTGGACAAAGAAACGGCAGGGACACGAAGGTCTGCCTGGCCTCCTCCTGTAGCCGGCCGTAAGACCCTCAGCTGAGACGCATGAGGAAGAAGCGCCTACTTCCAAGAAAGGGGGTGCGAGATCTGGTCACCCAGAGCTGGCTGGGTGCCCCCTTCACCACGCTGAGCGTGGACCCCTTGGTCGTCTCCTACGCCCCCCAAGACTTTCTGCTTTCACCACTCCTGGTGGTGGGGGCACCCTGTATTTTCTTAGAAGACGCCTTTGTCATGTGTATCTTATGTTACGTAATCGTGTGTGCTTTTTTTTCTTGCTCATCTGCCTTTTATAGAAGGGCAGCCAAGAGCCTAGAAGGGTGAAAGGAGACGAGATTTTCCCCCGTAGTAAAGTCAAGCGCGTTGCTCCTGCTCCCGCCCGCACCCGCGAGGTCCTGGCGCGGACGCTCCCGTGCCCAGGCGCGCAGCCCAGTTCATCTGTAGTTCGCTTTCTCAAGATCAGGCATAGGAGCGCCGCAAGCAGCAGGCTTCTCTGCCAGATCATCCCGCTCCTCCAGCAAGCACGGGTCCCCGGCAGGTGTCCCTTGTGGAGAGGTTAAGGACCCTGGCAGGAAACAAAGTCCGGAGTCTCTAGTCTGACTCCTTGGGACGCGATACCCTCAACCCGGAAGCGCGCGGTCCCGCCGACCCGGCTTCCTGTGCCTTTCCTCGGGCGCCCTCTATAGGAGCTCGATGCGAACTGGGTGCGGGGACTAGGACCGAGCCCTGTCCCCATTTACCTGAAACTGAAGCGCGGTGTACCGCTGCAGCTGGGGCAAGTCTACGTGGGTCACCCTACTAAATCAAGGTGGGCCCGACGTCCCTGTAGCGCGACAGTGTGGAGCTCTGAGCCCTTCTTCCATCTTACATTCACTCAACAAACTCCTGCTGGGTGCCCGCTGCCTGCCAAGGACCGCCCCTGGGCCCCAACAACACAGGCTCCAGCCCAGCAGCGAGGCTATGCATCTGCAGGGGGTCTGTGCTGCTGTGAGACGCTTCCCACAATGCGCCCACAGTAGGCCCTGACCCCACTAAAAGATGGGGTAGCTCTTTTTTTGTGGGTACCCTTTGCAAGACTCAGGTCCAGAGCCGAGGGGAAGGTGAGCTACGTGATCTCTCCCTCTCCCAAAGCCAGGCCACCCTCAACGCAGCAGGCAGGCCTCGGAGGCTAGGGACTTCTGGGCCTTGACCAAGGTGAGAAAGATAATACAGGCGAGGTGTGACCAGGAGCAAGGACGGCCAGGGGGCGGGGGCGGGGGGGGGGGACTCATCCAGTGTGGTAAGCTCCTGAGTAACCGCTTCTTCTCAAGACTGGGCTCCATACAAGTAGATCATTTGTGTAACCAATAAGGATTCCCCTTGCTGGTGTTACCAAGTTTGCTTCTACACAATTCTCTTGAAAAGCTTATGTATGTATCAGGATCCAACTTAGGACCTTGTGCTTGCCAGGAAGGCGCTTAAGCCACCGAGCTATCTCCCCAGCCCCTGAAAAGTACACTTTTTATTATTTATTTATTTATTCATTCATTCATTCATTTTTGCAGAACTGGGGATAGAACTCAGGACCTTGCACTTGGCAGGCAGGCACTTGTGCCCCTGAGCTATCTCCCTGGCCCTAAGTACACTTTGGGGCTGGGGAGAGAGCGCAGTGGTCTAAGCACCTACCTAGCAAGCTCAAGGATCTGGGTTTGATCCCCAGTACCACATGCCATGCTGTAACTGCGCATGGTGACACACTGCTGTAAACCAGTGCTCAGGAAGCTAAGACATGAGGATCATTACAAGTCCAAGCTGCATAGTAAGACCCTATACCAAATAAATGATGAATTTTTTAAAAATTAAAAATCTCTGTTGTAAGCCAGAAATGGTGGTGCACACCTGTAATCCCAGCACTCGGGAGGCTGAGGCAGGAGGATCGGTGCGAGTTCAAGACCAGCCTGGGCTACAAAAGTGAGCTCAAGGCCAGCCTGAACTGCATAGCGAGACCCTGTCTCAAAAAGACAAAAAAAAAAAAAAAAGAAAGAAAAATCTCTGTTGTTTATGTACAACGATATGTCATTTTAAAATATATATTCTCAAAACCTACTTCCATGAGTCCAACTTATTACAACAGGAAAAGTAAAATGTCAGCCCTGGATTAACACAATAGGAGGAGAATTGGGTAAAACATTTGCCAGGGAATAAACTCTTCTTTAGCTCATGGGGCTTAATGATGTCATCCCTGTCCCCACCCTCCTCGTGCCAGCAGTGGCGTCTGAATACCCTGGCCAGGAGTGAACCTGCCAGCCTAAGAACGCCCGATTAGCCCAGCTGCCTCTGGGCAAGCTGGCGGCAGACGTCAGGAGAGGCTGGTATCCTTCCAAGAGGTGATGTTTGGCGGATGACAAGCCCAGGCTGGGGTCTGAGGGAGATGGAGGCTGATCCCGTGTGAGGCTGGGCCTCCCGCGGCTCCTCATGCACCCTGGGTGTGCTCAGGTTGCCGAGGACCAGAAGAGGCCCCCGGGGCAGGTTGGCAGCTGCAGGGCACCCCGCTGTGGGATCCAAGGCTGCTGAGGCAGCCCCTCGCTCTCCCACCGGGCAGCACAGCTGTGCAGACCCCTAGGTGGCTCTCAGAGTCTTTCATGGATGGGCAGAGAGCACCCAAAGCTCACCGGGTTGCAACACTCCTGGGCACTGGTGGCACTGCCACGAAGTCCCCCCATCCAGAGCTGATCCCAGCACCCCAGGCTCACCTGGAGCAGCCCTGGAGAGTGCTCAGAGCCTCGCTGGGCCGGAGCTGTCGCCGCCATGGGAAACTTGACTCCAGGCTCCGAGGCGTACCTTCTCAAAGTTTCCATATCACTCACACCCTGCCCCTTGTCCCCCAGAAAGAAGAGCTGGGCTGTCACTGGGCAGAACCCTCTGTCCCCACCCTAGAAACTGCGCCCCTCTGCAGGCCAGGTAGATTTCTTCAAGGGCAGGCTCCACTCACAAAGACTTCTGCCCGCTCCCTCCTTTGCTGGCCCGTCTCCCCAGGGGACCAGACTGGGTGCCCTCTGAGCCCAAAGTCTGGGCCTCCCGGGAGCCCTGCTCTCTCTGGGCCCCTTGGAAGTTTGCCACGGCTGCTCCTGCCCAGCTGTCTGCCAGGCTCCTTACTGGAACCGACAGCCTCTTCTGCGGCAAAGAAGGACGGGCAGAGGCCCCGTCCGGGGTCCATGGAACCTGCCTCCTCCTGTCCGGGCCAGTGCTTGCTGGGGGCTGATGGGACAGACACGGAGGCCGCAAAGAGCTGCACCGAAGAGCTCACAGCTCAGCCAGCTGCCTCGGGGTATCTGAGAAAGGCCTCGTGCACCATGATCCTCCCAGGCTCATTGCCAGCCTGCTGGGCTCCCACAGGGTCCAGAGCCCCAGGAGGCAGGCGAGGGCTGCTGTGAGCTGCTTTCCTCGTCCTCTCTCCTAGGTTTCAGGGAGCGTGTCTCAACTCCAGGGTCAGGCCCGTTCCTGCCATCTGGCCCTGCCCAGGGGTCCATTGCTCTTTCCAGGGCACGATGTGCTCACGGGAACAAAGGCCGGAGACTTCCCTGAACTTGACCAAGGGCCAGCACGCCCCTCTGAATTCCCTGCTCCCATCTAGCCCTGCCTCTGGCCCAGCGCCCCTCCCCAAGGACCCCATGTGTGCCTGTGCGCACCAGGAGCCCACATTTTCTGGGGGATCGGGCCCCCCTCCATCCCATCTGCTTCTGTGTTGTCCTCTTTTCCACGGATCTTGTACATCCTGAGCACTGGTGAAGCCTGCTAGGGCCCAGAAAGGCCCGAGGCAGGGCCACGGGTCTTTGGAAGATGCCCCATCTTGACGGCAGATACTGTCCTCCTGCCCCAGGCTTTGGGGCAGGAGACCCCAGGAGGCTGTGCTGAGAGAGACCGGCAGGTAGGGGGGACCCAGGGCTTCTGTGACCCAAGGGCTTCATCTAGAAGAGAGCTGGAGCAGGTCCCAGTCTGCCAGGACCTTTCTGCATAAGCCCTGCCCGGTCCGTAACCACCCCTGATGCAGAGCCAGGCATGGCCCGTAGGCAAATGAGAAGCGCCAGGCGCAGAGTCCTGCTCTGCCCAGGGAGCTGTTGGGCGCCCAGGGCACCTTGTGGATGGGAACAGGCTGCGAAAAAGTACACAGGCGCCCTTCAACCCCGAGGGGGTTTTTGCTTGTTGTCTACAAGGCCAGAGGCGCTGTAAGAAAACTCTCCCCTCCTGCTCTCACTTCCTCTTCTCTCTCTTGGCCCTGGGAAGGGGAAAATCCTACAGATTAGCAGCTGAGGTGTGAAAGGACCCAAACAATGTGCTTCTAGTTGCATTTTAACCACGTACCCATGGCTCAAGGTCAGAGTCTCAGGTCAAGACTGACTGCGCTGCTGGGAGGGTGTGCGGTCGTGTGGGTGGTCCCCAGGAAGGGCAGCCCCCTGAAGATAGCATCCCCGTCTGCCTGGGGCTATAGCGGCCCTGCAGCAGTACTGTTCCCAGGAGGGCTGGACAGAGCAGTAAGGTGAACAAGCAGGTGGGACTCAAAGTCCCGGCCTAGTAGTCCCTGCTACCTCAACACCTTTACACTTGATCTTAGCCAAAAGGCCGAGAAGCGATTACCTCAACACCTTTAATGTCCTCAAGTGCCAGGAAGGGTCCCTAGGTTTCCAGAAAATGATGACAAATGTCTGTCATTGACAGTGGCACCAGTGGTTCCCAAGGTGGCAAGGCTGGCCAAAGCATGAAAGGACAAAGCAGAGGGAGAGGAACGGCAAGCTGAGGCCGGTCCCCGGTCGCCGGCCCCACAAGGTGGGAACCCGGCCTACACCAGCTAACAACACACAAACCCCCTCCCCCCAGGGTTACATCCAGTGGAAATGGAGGCACACTTTGGGGTCTCGCACACCACACACTTCTGGACACCCAGGGCTCCTTGCTGTAGGACTTAAGCCCCTAGGGATGCAAGTCTCACAAGAGAATCTGCCACTTTTGGTAAGAATGGCGGGGGTGGCACCATTTCAGTCATCTGCGATGCACTGGGGAGAGGCGGCACTTTTGCCCTGGGTCCTCAGCTCCCACTCTGTGTCACCTGACAGTGTCATTCCCCCTGCCGTTGGGTGGAACTGGCCCTTCCACTGTAATTAAAGTGAATTAAACAGTCAGCTTCCGTAACTGGTGACGCAGGAAGGTCCTGCCCGCCTCCCTGGCCCTAGGCAGCAGCCGACCTGAGGCCTCCGGTGTGTTATTATCCACGACTCCCCACCTTGGTGCTCCCTGGCTCCTCCCACCAAGGAGTCAGCCAACCCCGAGTCACAAGCATCTAGAGAGGGTGTCAGAGGGCGTGCAAAAGGGAGGGTATCTCAGAGTGTGGGCACCAGCCACTCTTAGACCGCATTGTTCACTTCCCTGGGTCACGCATCAAGGTCACCAGGCGCTGGAGACTGGGGCTGGAGGAAGGTTTCCAGAAGTCTCACTGACCCAGAGCAAAAGACACGCACCGGTGTAGGAGGCCTGGCAGGCTCGGTTTCCGAAGGAGGTGGGTACACAGGTATCGCCTCGCCAGCAGGTCGGGTTCGTTTGAAAAACAGTAACAGCAACAGTGAGATGCAAAACACACCAAGGAAGCTGTCTACGTAAAGAGGTCACGCACCAAATGGCTGCAAATTGCTAGTTCCTTTCCTACAGCCTGTGATCTTAATTGGGTCTTGGTGATGAGGATCCGATAAAGGCTGACAGCAAATTGCACCCTTCCTGAATTAGCTAGTCCCGCCCCCTCTCCCTGAAGATGAGGGGCTGGAGGCTCGTGACCATGACCGTGACGAGCCACCGCCCGCTACCCGGTTTCTGCATATCTGTCTTCCCACCCAGAGCCTTACAATTCTGCAATCACCGGGAATTCAAACCAAAACCGCTCCGCTCTGCAGCACATCCTATCCCGCTCCCTCTGCTTCTACCAGGGCACCGGGCTCTCAGGGCTGTTATTTTTCTTATAATGCCCACTGATGAGCTTGCCTCCCTTGTCACGGGCACGACCTGCAGCTGGGGCGGGGGGGGGGGGTAGCGCCTCTTGGCATCAGCAAGAAAGCAAGCAGTTCAGAGAACGTGATCCGATAAACGCCAGGTTGGCAAGTTTCACCAGAACCTCCGTTTTTCTCTTCTGGGCAGACATGGGAATGTGCATGAATTGTCATCTGGTCCCCAGCTGGTGTCGGTTAGAGTAAATCTGTCCTCATTTGCATTCATCCCACAAGCAGATCTTGTAGGACTCCGGAGACTTTCATAATGGGTGCCACGTCCTTTAAAAAGAATCTCCCGGAGATACCTGGATTTTGGCCTGGGTTTCTCCCGGGTCATCTTGGAGATCACAGTGCAGCTGAGGGCTCTCCAGCGCTGGGCTGTGCCGTGGGCTTTTTCTACCAAACCTAGAGGACCACGGCCACTCTCTACTCCGCCCAACAGAGCAAATGAAACTTAAGGCGCCGCTGGCTTGGCAGACAGCGTGCGGAGGTCGCTGTGGGAGTGGACTGGGCCAGGCGTGCTCTTCCCAAGGCGGGGGCCCCGGATGTTCTGAGCTCCCCGCACTCTCTCTCCTGCCTCCCCTCAAAAGTCCCCCCACTCCAACTTGAACTTCTCTCACTCGCGTCCTTCTAAGTCTTGGTTTATCACAGACCGCTGAGTTGGGTAGAAACACTCTAGGCAGCCAGACAAGGCGAAGCCCTTGGGGAAGCCGTGCAGGGCATGTGGACACAGTGCAATGGCGGCTGGAGGCACCTTCACTGCGGGCCAGGCCTCAGAGGGAGTGACCGGGCCTGCGCGCCTCCCGGAGGGACAGCAGTAGACCAGACCCGGTACCACCTGGTCCAACAAAGCCCCAGGAGACGTCAGCTGCCCAGCGAAGTCCTGATCCAGCTCTTCCTAAACAGGAAGGCTTTGCACACGCGCTCTACGGTCACGTGCTACAGGATCTGCCTCCCTATTGGACCAACATGACCTAACTGGCTATCCTTGGAATCTATTGGTCAACCACAGTTTTTGTTTGGTTTGGTTTGGTTTTTTGTTTTTGGGTTTTGTTTTGTGTGTGTGTGTTTTTTGTGCTTTGTTTTGTTTTTTTGTTTGTTTGTTTGGCTTTTTGAGACAGGGTTTGCCTATGCAGTTCAGGCTGGCTTTGAGCTCGCTTTTGTAACCCAGGCTGGTCTTGAACTCGCACTGATCCTCCTGCCTCAGCCTCCCAAGTGCTGGAATTACAGAGGTGTGCCACCACACCCGGCTCCATCAATCACAGTTTTGACCAACGTTATATCCACCTGGGGATTTTACTCCATAGAACTTTCTTTGAAAAGTGCACTTGTCCGCAACCCAATCTCGGGTCCCCTCCAGTCTCTGTGTTCTCTCTCTCTCTCTCTCTCTCTCTCTCTCTCTCTCTCTCCCCCTCCCCCTCAGCGCCCTCTCACTCGCCCACCAAGTTTTCCCACCCTTAACCTCCATCGTTCATTATTTAATTTCGAGAAACCCAACCTCAGTGTATCTGACGTCTAGCGGGTGGGGGGTTACATTTGTTACCCCTGCACCAAGTTCACCCACTGTTTATCCCCTGCAGGGATAAACCATAGCGATGGAAAGCAGGCAGGGGAAGTGAGAGAGAGTCTCCTGGACATCGCTAATAAAACAGCGGCTCTGGAGTGACCAGGTGCCGGGCAGTCTCACACCAGCCTGGTAGAGGCCAAGGCTCCAGATGCTAATGAGTCAGTGTGAACTATGGCATGACCCGTTCTTGGAACATTCTGGGGCTTCTCAGAAGTCCCCGAGCGCATGCATGGTGTAGCTCCCCACAAATACACGCACTCTTCTAGGTGTGACCACCTGATTCTGAGAAGTCTCCATTGGCTCTGCCCTGCTGAACCAGAGCGCCGCGCCGGCCGCTGTCAGCATCCTGTCCTTCCCCGCTGCTTCCTTGGGCTTCACATGCTCAGCACTCCCTGAGGTGGACGGCTCTGTGCCCAGGACGAGCGATGGCTGCGATGGGAGAGAGCTTAACGACCAGGAGGGCAGCACGAGGCACAGTGCTACGTGGAAATAGTAGCTGCACGGAGTGGGGAGGGGGCTGGCACAGCGTGCGGTGCTGGGGATCTAGCGTGGTCCCTTGTAGTTGCCTAAGCAGGTGCTTAGGACCACTGAGCTATCTCACCGGCCCTCTTCCAGTTGTTTTAATTTCTACTAGTTTCTTTCTTTTCTTCCCATCAGCTTCTTTTTCTTTTCTTTTGTTTTTCTTGGCAGAACTGGGAATTGAACTCAGGCTTTTGCGCTTGCCTGGCAAGTACTTATTCTACTGAGCTTATCTCCCCAGCCCCAGGGATGAATTTATTTTTAGGGTACATATTCTTTTTCTCTGTTCTGGGAATTAGACCCAGGATCTTCACGCTGAGCTGGGTCTCCATCGCTTTTCATTTTTTTATTTTGGGTCTGGGTCTCACTAAGGTACTAAATTACCCAGGCTAAGCTCAGACTTGCAATCCTCCTGCCTCGGCCTCTCAGAATGTTTATATATTCTTTATAATAATAATAAAAAAGATTACACAATTAAGGTCATCTCTAAGCAGTTTCCATTTGATTTTTTTGTTCTTTTTGGCATCGCACAATAGATATTTTTGTCACTGAACAAATACAAAGACTTCCTGCCCATTATAGGCTGAGGTGTGACCCTCTCATTCATATGGTGAAGTCCTAACCTTCATAATGTAAGGTTTGGGGAAATAGGGATTGAGAGAGGCTGTGAAGGTACACTGAGGTCGTATGGGAGCCGCTAGTACACTATGACCAAATTCTCCTAAGAATAGAGGATTGGGACCCAGACAACACCAACCACATGAGGCTACCTCAACGAGCAACCTGAAGAAAGAGGCCCTCAGAGTAACCCATGCTGCCTGCACTTCAGGCTTGGACTTCAGCCTCTGCAACCGGGAGGAAATAAGCTTCTACACGTAAACCCCTCCCTTATGGCTGCCTAAGCCAACTGTGGCACTACTGTCCCTCAAGCCCTCCAAGAGAGCTCCATGCAACCCTGTCCTTCACTCCAACTTTCCCTTCCGGGGGTAGCCTGATAGCTCAGCGGACTAAAGCGCCTGCTTAGGCAGAGCACAGAGGCCAGGGTTTGATCCCCAGCATCCCCGTGCCATGCCGGCCCCGCCTTTGGGGCACGCTGAGAAGGCGATGGAGGCTGTATGTGGCGGCACGCCTGTAATGCTAGCACTTTGGGAGGCTGAAAACAGGAGAATCACGATGAGCCTGAGCTACGCAGCGAGGCCCTGTAGACCCTGTCCTAAATACAAAAAGAAAAAGAAAAAAAACAATTTCCCTTCCTCCCAGCTCCCCCGCTTCCCCAAGTCATTCTGCTCCCTCTTCTCCCTGCAGGGCTCCTAGAAGCCAGACTCTACCTCTCCTTCAGCTTCCTCTGCTCCACTGTCAGCCCTGAGGGCAGGGAAGGCTCTCAGGAGGATGCTGAAATAAGGATAAAGGACTTCCCTGGGACACCAGTAGGAGTCAAGCCACTTAGAGGCTTCCTGATGTGTCTGCATGCACCTACATGTACATCCCTGTGTACATGCAAGCAGGCATGGGTGTGTCTACACACGTGTACACGCACGTACACAGGTACGTGTGTTCATGTGCGCTTTGGGTGTGTGCACATGCGTGGAAGGAGGGTGTGGCTTCACAGCTGTGGGCTCTTGCAGTCAGTCACACTTCACATCCAAGCCCGAAGAGTCTACCAAGCATTTTCACAGGCGGGCTCTTGCTTGGTTGTCATGACAACCCCCAGGGTTATGCACTGTTTCCTCCGGATCACAGGTGAGGCAGTCCTCAGAGAAGGGGAACCGATAAGAGCCAGGAGGCACACGCCCCTCTGCAGGCAAGCCTTGGCCTCTTGTTCGTCACAGAGAGAGCCTCGGGGCTTGGGGTTATTGCTAGACCCATTTTACAGATAAGAAAAATGAGGTTCTGAGGGGGCTGGACCGGTGGAGCTGGAAGTTAAACCCGGATTTCTGGACCCACACAGGCCAGCCTTCGGATGTAGAGGCCTCCCGCCGCTCCCACATGAGCAAGCAAGTCGTGGTTGCTATGTAACAGGCACAGACAGGTACTGCTCCGAAGTTCAGCTCTCACGGGGTAAAAGCCGTTGTCACCTGTCCTGCTCTGGTCTTAAGTGGGCCAGGCGAGGGCAGGCGTGGCTTCCACTTGAGCGACCCCTGCAGAGCCCACCAGCCCTGACAACTTGGTGCCCAGAGGTCCCACTGGTTCTCCTGAGGGGCGTGGCTCAAAAATGCCCCGCCCTCAGGGACTTCCGGTCAATGCGAAGGCCTCAGTGCAAGTCCAGCGCCCCACCCGGCCTGCTGTGGCCCTGCAGGGAACTGACTCTGGACCTCAGTGACCTCCACATACGTTGTCACTGCCCTTGTCCGCACCTTGTGCTGAGGACAGGTGTGTGCTGTTCCACCCTGGGACGGCGCTGGTCCCTCACTTCCAGCCTCGTGGATCCCTGCCATCCTCAGGGAAAAGCAGCCGCTGCCGCCTTGAGCCTGGCTTTCTCTTTGCGAAGAGGCAGATCCCTGCTTGGCGCCTATGCCCAGATAGACTCGGAATTGAAATGATTCCTGAGAGGTAGGGAGGGAAGGACGGCACAGTGGGCGGAACCAGAGAACAAAAGCAGACAAATCCTGGCATCTACTTGCGAGTGCGAGCAAGGGGGACACTAAAGAGACGCGGGCTCACCCCAAGTGCAGTCCACCGTCCGCACCAGCTCACCCGCTGGGATCGCAGACCCAGGGCCAGGCCCCCAGTGTTGGAATCCAAATCTTACCACGATCCCTGGATTCCAGAAGCACTGGGCTGCTGGCCGGTCTCAGTCTCCGCGAGCCAGAAGGACCCTTGGAAGAGCTTTTGAGTCCTGACTGCCTACGCAGCTTCGCAGCACACCTACATTGTTTGTCTTTACTGAAACTACTGTGCTCTCTACTTGCAGCCGAGGTTGAGAGCCGTTCTGGATCCTTCTAGGCAATTTGCAAGTCAAGGCAAAAGGGACTGCGAAAGATCACACGGCAGCTGGGGCCCACGCATGGGCCCTGAGCCCAGCTCCCCTCTCGAAGGCTTCTTCACTGCACTGCAACACCCGATGGGGGGCGGGGGGCGCGCACACAGCTTTCTGCTGTGGATCAAATTCTTCGTGGTTGTATCTTGGGCTTTGGGCCCCGCTCGCCTTCCAGAGCAGCGTGCACGAGCGCCTAGGTCCCTGTGGAATTCCACACCCTGCCCCACTAGGACTCGGACTGGGAGAGCACCCCCGCCCCTCGCTCCCCCCACTCCACACCCCCCCCCGCAGCCCAGCCCTTCCCTTCCTTCTGCAGAACTGCACGTGTCATCTTCCCAGAGACACCGAGCACCTGGGGACTGTCCCCACACCAGACCCCACAATTCTCAGAAGGCAGGCGAGTTTCTGCGCCCCCACAGCTCAGCTCCCGGCTCCTCTCGGAACTGCA
This sequence comes from Myocastor coypus, assembly GCA_004027025.1. Taxonomy (NCBI): domain Eukaryota; kingdom Metazoa; phylum Chordata; class Mammalia; order Rodentia; family Myocastoridae; genus Myocastor; species Myocastor coypus. Next base: position 14,696 of record PVJA010041641.1, read on the forward strand.
GGGACAGGCCCCAGCCCCGCAGCCAGGCACCGGCCTCCCTCCAGACTTGTTTTTGTTCTCGCGCGTGTCCTCGGGGCTTGGGGGGCGTGGCCACGAGAGGGCACCGAAACCTCTGCTCCCTCCGCCGCCACCGTGTGTCTTTGGCTGGCGTTTTGAAGTGGCTTTTTGTTATTTTGCTCCTCACAGCAGCGTGGAAAACACTTGGCCCAGCCTGCTCTGCGCTGAGCTGAGCCTCTGATCCCACGCAGATAGCTGGTGGGGCAGGAGGACTTGGGCCTGCGGAGCCTTTGAAGACAACCAGGCAATGTAAACACACACACACACACACACACACACACACACACACACACACACTCATGAGCTCAAGGAGGATGGAAGATATGGCAGACGACAGAAAGCAGAAAGAACTCTCCAGGCACACAGTTCTTCTGCTGACAGCCCCACCACCACCAGCCCTGCAGCCCCATTACCCCTGTAAATTCCATTACCCTGACTTACAGGGTTCCAACATGTTATGGTTTATGTCTAGCTGTCCCCCCAAAGCCTCCTGTAGTCACTGGGCGAGGACTTCTAGAGTCTGAGACTTGATCCGTGATCCCTGGGATTATGGGTTTCAGTACTGATGGGATTATGGGTCGAAGTACTTCTGGGATTACGGGTGTAGCCTAAGGCGGGGGCTAAGGCGGAGAGCCTGAATGTAATATAAACAGAGACAGAGAGACAGACTCGGGCTGTTGCTGCTGCTCTGCTGCCCTGATGGATTGGCTGCCTCTGCCGCCACTTTGTTGCTGCTCCGCCGCCATGAACTGGGTGCTCTCTGCTCTGTTCCTCTCAGCCTTGGGCCAGCCGAACGTGGACTGAAACCTCCAGTAACTGTGAGCTAAATAAAGCTTTCCTTCCTTCATTTTGAGTGTCGGGTATTTGTCTCGGCAACGAGTGAAAAGTAACTAAGACACAACATTTAGGTGTTTATCCTCCCAAACCTCTTCCCAGGAGGAGAGCGTCCTCCAACCTCGGAGTCACCCTGGGTTTCCTTTTCCTGTCTTATTAGCTTGCTTGCTGGCTGGCTGGCTTCCTTTCTTTGGTGCAGGGTCTTACTATGTGGCTCCAACTCATGGTGATCCCCCCCATCTCAGCCTCCCCAGTGCGCGCGCCATTCTTCCCGGTTTGGGGGTCCGGCACAGCATGCGGTACTGGGGATCAAACCCAGATCCTCGCACTTGCCGGGCAGGTGCTTAGACTACTGAGCTATCTCCTCAGTCCCCGTGATTAGCTTTTTTGTCACCCTGATTATTTGGTACACCAGTAGGCATTCGTCACAATGGTGTGTTTGCTATAGGATATGCTAAGGTGTACGGAAAATGTGATCTGTCTATATCGACATTAGTATTGCCCTTTCTTTTCCTACTGTTTTTTTAAAGTTCCTTCCTGGATTTCTCCAGCAGCCTCTTACTGCAGCTCAGCTCACTGACTCCCGGGGTATCCGTAATGGCCATGGGCAGCCCCACGGTCATTTTCAGCAGCTGCGAGGCCCAGGCATACACGGAACAGGCTGTGTGCTCATGGGTGACTTGGGTAGCACGGGGTGGCTCCCCAGGCCTTGAGTCCTGAGCCCGCCTTGTGCCCCCTGTAAGGAGTACGCCCAAGGCCAACATCGTTAAAGAAGGAAGCAGCCACCTCTAGTCCTGTTCCCCCGGGGAGAGCCACTGGCCCCATCTTGCTGAGCTTGCCAAGAAAGCCTAGTGTCATACGGCTCCATAGATGTACGTTGGGGCCTGTGGGAAACCGGACTCCGGGGCTCACAGCTGGTCGTCTTGAGAGGTGGGGAAGGTTGCTATGGACGTGACCTGGAAGGGTCCATCTCCCTACCTGCCTCCTCCCTCGCCTCTCTCTGCTTCCTGTGCTCCGTGAGGTGAGCCGGCTGTCCCCCAGCCAGGCTCCTCTGCCATATCATCCTGCCTCAGAGGGTGTTGGGTATCAGGCCCCAGCCGGGAAGAGAGACACATAGACGGTAGGACCTGTAAATATGAGGCTGGGAAGTGGGGGAGGCGGGCTGTTAATAATATTAACAACCCATGACGTCGGCGCTGGCCAGGCCCCTGGTTTCTGCTTTCGTGAGTCGCCAGCACCCCCCCAACACACACATGGCAGCCCCACCTCCACGGCCCTAGCATTTCAGGAATCACGCAGTCCCCAAAGATGGCCTTTCTTTAGTAACTCATTGAAAGAGGAATTGAGGAACCTGCCCGCGGTGCTTGAGAGTGCGAAGTAAGAAAGGCATGACGGCCTCTTCCCTCTCGCTCTCTGCCCCTCACTCCGGCCTATCACGTCACAGCCAGGCAGAAATTTCCCTCAGGGCCTTTGTCACCCTTCTGCCCTGCTCTGTGCCACATGATATCCCTGGAGAGTCCCCTACATCATCACAGAACAAAAACAAAAACAACAAAGAAAAAATACCCAACCTCCCTGGCCCCCCTCTCCGCCCCCTCGGCCCTGGGGGTGGGGCTGGGGCTGGGGGGGCCTTCGTTTCAAACACTAGAAATGAAATCGCTTTTTTTTTTTTCTTTCTTCCTTTTCACTTCTGCTATTTACACAAAAGCGCCTGCCAGCGAGCCTCCCACTAAACCCATCATAATTTAAGGTTATTTTTGGATTTTCAGCTGTAGAAATCTATAAAAATGCCAAAACCTCAAGTGGGCTTGGGTGATTCAATCCGCAAGAGAAGGAGGGAGGGAAGCGAACAAAGGCGGATAGGCCGCCACCCGGGCCAGGTGCCGGCCTGACGTGATCCGGCCTCACGCTCCCCACGCCTCTCAGATGAGAACTATTACGGGTTATATTTTCACAGACAGCGAAACTGAGGTGAAGCGAATTGGTCGGACCATAAGTATCGGGACTGACTCAGAAACCAAAGCCCAGGGCTCTGAGGCTCCCCTCCTATGGCCCACAAACGAATCCACCAACGTCCCCATCCTTTCTGGGCCTGGGTTCCCAGCGGGCTTTGTCCTCTGCCTCTTTGTGCCGTGGAACCACAGGGCCCATCAGAGAAG
>PVJA010041642.1:0-17760 GCA_004027025.1 Myocastor coypus
CCACCTCCCTATTAATGTTGCATAGAAAAAAGAAAGAAAGAAAAAAAAACAGGAAAGAATATACTTCTCTTTGGACTAAGAGGAAGCAGATACATATACAATCAAAGGTTTTGCAATTGCAGTGTGCCACCAGTGAAGCTTGTGACGTTGGAGGCTATTGAATCTAAGCCTCCTAAAGCTCATCTCACCAATCTAGCTCCATTCATTTTCAAAGGTCTATTTTTTTTATTTAGTTCTCTGTTCATTCTAGAAAATATTCTTCCACTTGAGGAATAGCTGGTAACTTTTTTCCCATTCTGTAGTATGTCTCTTCATTTGGTTGCTTGCTTTGCTGTGCACAAGTTCTTAATTTTGATATAAGCCCATTTATTCACTTTTGGTACTGTTTCATATGCAACTGACATTCTGTTCGGGAAGTCCTTCTCTATGTCTGTGTTCAAAATTGTACTGGCTTTATCTTCCAACAAATTAAGTGTTTTTGTTTCAAATTTTAAACTTTTGATCTATTTTCCTTTAGTTTTAGTACATGATGAGGGCTACAAGTCTCACATCAGACTTCTGTATGAGGATAGCCAGTTTTCCAGCACCAATAGTCAAAGATCCAATAGCTCAATGTACATGGTGATATTTCTGCACGTTCTGCTTTGTTCCTTTTACCCACTTATTTGATTTCATGTCCAAACACTGTTTTTTCAAAATCACATTAGCTTTGTATTATATCTAAAATCCTATGACTGTGATGTGTTCTGTTTTGCTATTGTTGCTCAAAATTCCTTTTGTTATTCTGGGTCATTTCTTGTTCCATATGGATTTTATGATTGTTTTCTCTAGATCTGTAAGGAATGCTGTTGGCATTTTGGTTATGCCTGCATTAAATATGTTTATCAGTTTCAGAACTATGGTCACTTTGATAACATGTGTTCTATCAGTTCAGGAGCAAGAGATAGATTTTCATTTTCTGATGTCACCAGTTATGATATAAATTTCATTGTAGAGTTCTTTGAATTCCGTGGTAAAGTTAACTCCTGAGTATTCAATACTTCTTGATGGAATTGTGAGCAATAGTATTTGTCTGTGCATTATTAGTATACATGAATGCCATCGATTCTTGTGTGTTCATTTTTGTATTATGCTTTCCTACGGAGTTTTGTTAATAATTCTAGGAATGGTTCAAGGTTTTGGTCTTCTATATAGAGAAATATATATTTGGCAGTGATGATTTAATTTCTTCATTTCCTATGCTTTTCACTTTTATTTTTCTCTTGACTGATTTCTTCTCCTTTTTGTTTATTTCTTTAGATAATCAGTTTGAGATCTATACTGACTGAATAGGAGTAATAGAAATAGTGAACATGCTTACTTGTTCTGATTTGAAAGGCAGAGCATTTAGGTATTCAAATTTTAATATTCTGTTGGATACTAGCTTGTTATTAATAGCATCTTGGAGGCTGACATAAGTATCTTTTATAATTATGTTCTTCAGGGATTCTATTATGAATGGATGTTGGATTTTGTCAAAGGCTTTAGCAATCATCATTTGACTTTTGTTCTTGCTTCTGTTTATGTGCTGTGTCACATTTGTTGATTTGCATAAGTTGAATCAGCCTGCCAAATTTAGGATGAAGCATATTTGCTCACGATATATTATCTTTTTGATGATGTTCTATTTTCTGATTGCCAGTATCTAGTTGAGGATCTTTGCATCTATTATGGTATAGAAGATGACATGTAGCTCCCTTTTTTGGTTGAGTCATTTACTTGTTTTGAAATTATTTTGAGAATTCTCCCTTACTCTTAGATTCATTAAAGAACTGAAGGAATATTGGCATTAGATCTTCTCTAAAATTTTTGTACAATTTACTGATGAATGCATTAGGTCCTGGTACTTCTTTAAATGGCAATTTTTCTTTCTTTTTTAAAATTTAGTTGGAGTATTCATGATTTCTTAATTTTCTTGATTTTTCTTTAGTAGTTCAAATATATGTAAGAATCTATCCCTTTTACCTGGATTCTCCAATTCATTGAACTACAGGTTCTCCGAACAGTTACTAGTAATATGTGTTTTAGCAGTATTCACTGTGATTTCACCTTTTTCATTTTCAGTTGACAGATTTGTCCCTTTTCTTTCCTTTTATTGTAATATTAACTAAGGGTTTGTCCATTTCATTTATTCTTTCAGAGAACCGGTCTTCAATTAAATTTGTTCTTTATATATTTTATTCTTAATTTAACAAATTTCTGCTCTTATCTTTATAATTTCCTTTTGTGCAGTAGATTTGGACTATTCGTGTTTCTTCATGCCCTTTAGGTGCGTGATCAGTTATTTACTTATGCTTCATATTTTGTTTAGATTTGAACATTCCTAGCTCCAAAATTTATTCTTAGAACTACTTATATTGCACCACACAAGTACTTCTATGTTGTATTGACACTGTAGTTTGATTCTGTGAACTGTTTTCTTTTTTTGATTCCTTCTAACAATTAACTGATGTTCGAGAAATGTATTAATTTACAATCATTTGCATAATTTCAGTGGATTTTTGCCATTAATTTCTAGTTTCATTGCAGGATACTCTGCTAATATGCATGTGATAATTCACTTAAAATATTTATGAGCTGGCATATGATCTATTTGAAGCATGTGCTATGTGCTGCTGGGAAAAATATGTACTTTATTGACAGGTGGAACATTCTGTGGTTATCTACTAAGTCTGTTTAATGATTTATTTAAATTGCGATACTTCTTTGATGATATTTCTTCTATTCCATTTATCTATTTGTGGGCTCAGGGGTCTAAAGTGTCCACTTAGGCAAGCTTTAGTAACCTCAGGGACCATGATTCGATCCCTAGCACCACATGCTGGGCCAGCCACACCTCTAGGGCAGGCTGAGCCAGCCATAGTAAAAAAAAAATTAAAAATAAATAAATAAATCTATTTGTGATAGTAAGATATCGAGGTCCACTTTTATAATTGCATTGTGCTTCTCTGATATTTTATGTCTAGCCTTATAGCCTGTGGATGTGAGAGGTATTCTGCTACTGTAGAGAGCCCTATGTTCGTTCATCCAAGGGTGTGCCAACTTTTTCAGACCAGACTTATACTTGATTACATCAGTAGATGGGGAAAAGCAAATAAACATTTGATCTGTGGTGGAAGTGGGCAACAGGGCAAGAGATAAAGAAGCTTGTTAAACTTATTGACAACACTTTCAAATTTAGCAGTTTCTAAAACCTACACTTTGGGTTTGGCTTTTCACCTGGTAAGCAGGACCCTGTTTCTCCCTAACTTATAATTATACTTCTTAGGCGATCTATGTCTAGCCTATACCCTCCTCAGGACTATTTCTCATAGCTCTATCAGCCAAACATCATGGATGCATAGCATTTGAAATCCTGATATTAAGTTGCTTTTTAGTTTTTCTGAGGTTCAGTCCTAAATAAATATTTTCCTGAAATGGCACCTGAAGTAAAGATTGGTGATATTTCAGGCACTATACCAGGTTCCTTTGCAAATTTACCTGTGTGTAAATGAAATCACTTTCAGAATAACGAGCTACACTGCCTTTGCTGCTTATGGTACCTGTGAAATTTTCTTGCGGTACTGCTGCTGGTCGAATCTGTGGTTTCTTCTTGTAGTCCCTAGCCCTAGGAGCACTTTTTTTGCTTGGGGAAATAGGTACAAGGGGTAAGAATTAGGATAAGTTTCCAGACAGCTTCATTTTTTTCTGTGTTATGGTCTGTTCCTTCAACTTCTCTGTAGATTCTAATTTTCCCATCTGTCTTCTGTGAAATCTCACAGATCTACTTTTTTTTATGCTAAGTTGCTATTTTTCAAGTGTCTGCATTCCATGGTCCCATAAGGATGTACTTTGCTATTTATCATTCTGCCATTTTTTTTTTTTTGAGACAGGGTCTCGCTATGCAGTTGAGACTGGTCCTGAGCTCACTTTTGTAGCCCAGGCTGGTCTCGAACTCGCACCAATCCTCCTGCCTCAGCCTCCCGAGTGCTGGGATTACAGGCGTGAGCCACCACGCCCGGCTTCATTCTGCCATTTTGGTTCCCCACAAAAACCCACTGTTCTTACAGAGCTGCTGGATTGTAAAGGGTCATCCGTTAAATGGTAATGGAAGCAGCCACAATGTTTGGTAAAAGTAGGGGTTCTCGTCATTTGAGCTGATTACATTCTGAGAACTAGTATTAAGGAATATCACATCACTAACAGACAACACCTGGTTAGTTTGTAAAAAAAAATAAACAATTTTATAAAAAGGGCTGCTCTTTTTTTATTAATATGATACCCTAGTGAGTTTAGGGAGATCCCCATTATTGAAATATATCTTATATTTATAACCATTTGTTTTATCTTACTCTTATCAGACTACTTTACATAAATTGCAAGATAGAAATATTGAGCCTAAAATGGTTCTCTTAAAAGCATCAAAGAAATAAATTTATCTAAGTAATTAAAAATTTAAAAAATTTATTTAGTTTAAATTACTAATAATACTTTCTTAAGAAAAAATTTGAAGAAAGCAGATTTACCTAAATGGTTTCGTTGGTTTAAACACTAACTTGAAGTCCAATGATATAGTTTCATTTTGGGAAACATAGCTTTGTTTAATAAAATGTAATTCCAGAGTGGATTCAAACTCAGACCTCATAGCTTCAGATTCAAATTCTATTTCATACTTGAATATACGTGTTTTAGGAATTACTACAAAAATCAAAATTAAAATATATTTTAAGTTTTTAAAATTTTTATAGATTATACTTCAATTCATTAGTCAATTTTAATCAATTATGCATATACATATATATAATTATGCATATACAATTATGCATATACATATATATAAAGGGAGACTATATACTATCTGTGTCTTAATTATGCTTAGAACAGTAATAAGTATGTAATAATGTGTATAATTTTGTTTAAAGGTAAATGAATAAATGTAAAACTTAACAGAAGATAATTCCATTTTTTGTCATTAAAATGAATAAAAGATAATATAATATATAAAAGAAAATTCTCATCATAATTAAGTTATTACAGGTAAGGTTGTATATACATGCACACACACAATAAAGTCCTATTGACAAAATACCTAAAAGTAATATTTAAATCTTGATTTTAATTAAGTTTATATGATACTTAGAGTTCATCTTAATCTATTAGAATAGCATTGTTAATTTTTGGTATTTATTACTACTATTATTTTTGTTTCTGGTATATATTGATAATCACTTATGAATTAGTGAGATTTATATTTCATTGAAGTATAATAATAAAATTGTGTTTTTTTTCTTTCAATACTGCTGATTGAATGCAGGTCCACATGCATGCTAATCAAGAATTTTTTCACCGAGCTAAAGATACAGCTATAGACATTCTTTTTACAATTCTATATGAGGGTGAAATGTGCATCTGTTTTTGTTTAATCATTGAAGCTTTTATAGGAATAGTAGTATCAGAATAAAGCCAGAAAATGAAAAGATAATTTTTATTTCTTAAGTGTTCAGGCCCTTACACCAGTCTGATACTACGACTGTTATAATTCTATGCATAAGAAGGTCCAAGATTATACAATATATTCATGCTGATTACTCAGTCAGAACAAGGTGAGGCTAGTAGGAACCACTGAAATGAAAATTACAGTTCTTGTTCTAGTGGAGATTGTAATCAAAAGAAAAAGTCTCATACTCATTGTCAATATTATACCTAAACAATATTGCTTAGATTGGTCATGGTGTCTTGTGCATGTAATCCCAATGTTTGGGAAGCTGGAAACAGGAGGCTTACTACAAGTACAATGTGTGTAGTGAGACTCTATAGACCCTGTACATAAAAAGAAATAAAAAAAAAAAGATTTTGTGGTGTCAGGAAGATACCTCAGCAGATTAGGTGCCTGCTGGGGCAAGTGCAAGGACCAGAGTTCAATCCTTGGCATCACACGTAACTGAAGTCCCACCCCCAGGGGTGCTGAGCTGGTCACAGACTCCCGGAGTGGTGGTGCACACCTTGTAATCCCAGCACTGGGTAGACTGAAAACTAGACATATTTTTTTCATAAAATGTATATAATGGGCAAAGAGCATCTTTAAAATTTCAGTACAAAAACTGGATATACATATGCAAAACAATAATTCCAGACCCATATTGTTCATCTTGTACTAAAATAAAAAAAATGCCTCAAAGACCTGCATATAAAAGCAGAAATATTAAAACTTTCAGGGAAAACACTTGAAGAAGTAGGCATACGGAAGGATTTCCTGAACAGAATTCCAATTATATGAGAAATAATACCTGGATGGGGAGCCAGCACAGTGTTCTAAACACCTGCCTGGAAAGTGCAAGGACCTAAACTTGATCTCTGGTACTGCATGCCACACAAGCTCTGAAACCGCTTGTGGTGGTGCATGACTGTAATCCCAACAGTATGGAAGTTGAGAAAGAAAGATCACTACAAGTCTAAACTGTGTAGCAAGTGCCTGTATTCAATAAATAAATAAGTTAAATGTGAAAAAAAGAAAGAAAACATCAATCAAAAATGAGATTATATTTAATTAAAAAGGTTAAACAACACAAAAGAATTAATTAAAAGTGTGATAAAAGAACACACAGAATTGGAAATAATTTTGCAAGCTATTCCTGCAATAGAAGGCTAATAATTAGAATATATAAAGGATTTGATAAAAACTAGATCACATCAACAAATAATCAAACAAATAAAAAAAGAACAGGTATGGTGAAGAAAGAAATGTAGAAAGGATGAAATAGAAATGGCTAATAAAATACATGAAATAATATTTACATTCTTGGCCACTAGAAAAATACAAATAAGGGGCCCGGCAGGATGGCTCAGTGGTCTAAAGCGCCTGCTTGGGAAAGCTTGGGCGGCTTCAGGGACCGCAGTTTGATCCCTGGCACCACATGCTGCACCAGCCCTGCCCTCAGGGCAGGCTGAGTCCGCCATAAAAATGAGTGAATAAACAAATAAAGGTTCTGAAACAAGAAAAAATAAATAAATAAATAAAATAAAAAGGAAAAGAAAAATACAAATCAAAACAACACTGTGGCTCTCTTTCACAGCAGTGAGATTACTATCATCATAGGAACAAAACATGCTAGCATGGAAATAGGGGGAAAGGATTCCTTTACACTGTTGATGAGAATGTAAACTATTATAACTACTATGTAAATCAGTATGGAGATTCGTCCATCGAAAATCTAAAAGTAGAACTTCTAATGGATCCAGCTACTCCTTTACCTGGGTATCTTTTCCCAAATTAAAAGACCTAAAACTATAGTGATACATTCATAGTCATGTTTATAGAAGCATAGTTCAAATATTTGGACAACATATATGTCCAATAGATAAGCAGGTAAGGAAAATGGCATACCGATTGATACAGTATTGGTCATAAAGAAAGATAAACTTGTGCCATTGGAAGGACAGTGGATGGAAATTGAGACGATAATGTCAAGTGTAATATATCACACACAAAATGATAAATATGCTATGATTTATTTTTTATGAGAAATTAAAAATGTAAATAATTGTAAGGTAAAATAAAGAACAGATGGTAGAAAACAGAGAGCAGACTTTGGAGATGAGGAAGGAAATATTGAGGAAAGCAGTGAGTAGAGGAAAGAGACTGAGTTGAGGTGAGGGAAATGAATTAATCTAGCAAATATGATTATTATGTATTCGAATATATATATTTCTGTGGTAACCTGGTGAAAGGGGATAAAAATGATCAAGATCCCATCTATTTATGTGCCAACCCCCCCAAATGTAATTAGTGTGCATTGCGCATTGCAAACATAACAAAAGTGAATATTTATGCTAACTTCTACCACAGAAGTTAAAAAAAAAACAAAAAAACAAACATGCAAGCACAGTGCTGAAAGTCTTGTTACTAAGGATTCCTGTAGATGAGTTCAATACACAAAAATTGAAGGATTAGTGAAAGTTAAATGCAAGTAGAGGGAGAAAATGTTTTTGTTTTACTAATTAGGAAGCAGAGTGGGAATTGTTTATGCTTGAAATCAGTAAGTCCATTACAGGAAAAAAAAATATGTGGACAGAGTAGAGGTGCTGGGAGAAGCTTGGCAAAAATGAAGTCAGCAAAGTAGGCAAGATATAGGCCATACAGGATTAATGAGGATTTGTGACTTCATAGACTAAGGAGAGATTACTGAATAGCATTTATTCAACATTTGGTCTCCCTAACTTTGTACTTTTTGACACTTGATTCTTTTGTGTAATCCTAAGGAAGCTTCCTAAGTGCAATTAAGAGTCTTACTTGCATATTTTCATTTCAAAATGTCACTTGTCAGTGACTGAAGATGGACCTCCTATCACATAAAACCCACATAATGTTTTAATAATAATTGTGTAATATGTTGCCGGGCGTGGTGGCGCACGCCTGTAATCCCAGCACTCGGGAGGCTGAGGCAGGAGGATCGGTGTGAGTTTGAGACCAGCCTGGGCTACAAAAGTGAGCTCAAGACCAACCTCAACTGCATAGCGAGACCCTGTCTCAAAAAGACAAAAAAAAAATGTTACAGTTATGGGAGATAATAACCACGTAATTGTAAAGTATGTCACATGAATTTACACAATGAATCTTCAAAAATATACTATATGGTGGATATTAGTTTTATTTTCCGTGTTGCAGCTAAATAAACTGTTATTGTATCAAAGTAAAATAATTTTCCCACACTTCACTAAATGGAAGACAAACTTTATGTGGTTATTATATCTAATTCTTGTCAAATTTTTCATTCTTATACAAAAACATATACAACTTTGTTTTAAATTTAAAGCTGTAAATCATGGCTTCAATCAAAACTCTTAAGCAACACAAAGTAAAATAAGAAATTAAAGTTAAGAATAGTGAAAATTGTAGTTACTACAACATTTTTTCTTTTTACTCATAGAATCACAAGCCCTACATGATTAATGTAGTAATAATGCACTGTCATCTTTGAGATAACAACTATGAGAAAACAAATACAAAGAGTATTACTATGTACTAACTTGACTGTTAAACTAAAAATGAAAAATAAATGAGCAAAAATGTTTGTATTTGAGCGCATGCCGACCTACAATTCAGTGTAACTCAGTTATATATTTATTATCATTAATTTTTAAGCCATGTTTATATTTTTCTTACCAGTGTAATTTTTAGAAGCAGTACTATATGAATGCCTTTTTGGAATCACTATAAAGTATGCTGTTCCTCGTATTGAATCTTCTCTAAAAAAATTTCCAGTCAGTGTGAAACTCATTGACTGTTCAACCTTCTTTTTACACATACATTTTATGATAGCTACAGGAGAAAAATATTTTTGGTCAATTTAACTGTTAGGTTATCTAAAAAGTCTTGAAAAAAATACATTGAACTATGTCAAAAATACAAGACTTGCTTTAATACACACTGAATTATCACTGCATATGACTTTAACACACAGATATACACACAGATGCATATATCCAAATTCATACAATATCTACATATATTGACATTTTGGCAACAAATAGGAACATTAAAGGACATGTAAGTAGAGTATGACAACAGATATTACTTTTGTAATAATATTGTATCAACTGTCTTCAGATAACAGTAGTAAGTTCAGTAACACTTTTTAAAATAATATTTACAATGTTTTTATAAAGTAACATGCATCTTAAAATTTATATTTAAATTGTTTAAGTAAAATGTTTAAATTTTCTTTCTATTTTTTTGTATTTTAGGTAAGGGTTTATAGGGTGTTCAGGGTCTCACTACTAGATGGGACTCGTCATCCGCCTGTTGACAGCCTCCCTAGACCTGGAATTACTGGCATGCAGCACCATGCACAATTGCTGTATCAGTGTGACCTGTGGATGGGCTCAGCAGAGTAGGTCTGGGGATCACACCCCTGGACCCTGCAACTACTTGCAGGTGCTTTAATACTCTGAGCTAATTGGCCGGCCTTAAATTTAACTTTAAATTATTACTTTTTAAAAAATTTTTATTTATTTATTTTTTTTCTTTATTTCAGAACCCTTGTTTGTTTATTCACTCATTTTCATGGCCGGCTCAGCCCGCCCCGAGGGCAGGGCCGGCACAGCATGTGGTACCGGGGATCAAACCGCGGTCCCTGAAGCCGCCCAAGCTTCCCCAAGCAGGCACTTTAGACCACTGAGCCATCCCGCCAGGCCCACTTTAAATTATTATTAAATGCAGAAACTGCAGTATTGAATCATTTCAACAGTCGAAAATGAAATTCAGATGATTTAAAATTTAAAACTTGGTTTCACATTAATGTCTAATATTGAATATTTGTATGTGTGTATATATTAAATTGTATTTTTCCATATATAGTGAAATAATTCTAAATAATCTTATTAAAAACAAAAATATTTTATATGTATAACTACTATTAAGTGAGGAAGTATTAATGTGATTTTGGCATGTTCTATAGGAATATTTTCTTTCCCAAATATATTTTGGTGTGCTTTTACCAAGTCAAATGAATATGGAGTATAAACTGAATGTAATGAATAAAAGGAACCCATACAAAGTTTCAGAATTCATTGTACTATTTTTAGAATTAAAATAATAATAATATAACATAAACCACATAATTAGTTGATGTGCTTATCTCTTTTTATAATAGATATAACAGAAGAAAATATAATAAATTAATTTTCATTGTACAATTATATAAATTCACTTTGAAAAATAAAAATATGTTTTAATAAAAATTATATAATCAACTATTTTCCAATCTAAGATGAAGACATTTGTTATATGTCTGCACAGTATTCTAAGGATAGTTTAGTATACTTGAAATATTTATGTACCTGTTGATAATTTTTAAACTCAACAGTAAAATGAGTTTTATCAAATAACATTTATCCTTAAGGTTACTACTATGTTTGTGGATTTTTTAACCCTAAAATTAAATCCTAAAAAGAAATATCTCATCTTGGCCTTTTCTGATAAGCAGTGTATCATGGGAAATGTTTTATTTAGTAGCAAAACTTATTGCTATTTTCCTTTCCTAAGCGTAGTGACATAACTTATGTCAATGAACATCTAATATCTTTATGCATATATTTGCTGGGGATCAAATCCAGGCCTTCAAGTGTAGGTGCAAGCTTTCTTCCATTTATATATAGCCCCAGCCTCGTAACCTAATTCTTTCCATTTGCTGAGATGAGTACTACTGGGTTAAGGAAAAGGCAATATTTCAAGATTTTAAAATTCATCTGTGTTTCTCAAAGCAGATATCCAAAACAGCCCTTTGCTTTGAAGAAAATTCAGTCCATTTAATAATGAAGAACTATGATGGGATATTTGGTGTGCCAAATATTTCATATAATTACCTTAGTGGAGTTTCATTTTCTAATGTTGCTTATAAAATTGCAAAAGTCAAGTAATTTAAGGATGTGAAAAGAGGGTGGATGAAAGAAAACATGTATAAACAAGCCTGTGGTATGTGGAAATAAAAATGGATCAGGAAGGAAAACAAAGGCCAGGATAAGTTTTGTGTATTTTCAAAAACTAAATCTCTCTGAAAATTTCTTCTTATTCTGATTGGTTTTGGAGAACATTGTGAAGGTTTGTTTTGTCAGAAAACTGTACAAAAATAAGTTAGTATCCTCACAGAATAAATCTTAGTTGAGACTGAGAGTTTCACAGAAACTGAAATAAAATGATCAAGAATGACCTGGGCATAAAAGTACTTTGCAATCCTATATTTCTAGTGCTTGGGTCTGTGGAATAGAGGGGTATAAAGCAATTTCATTTCGATTTGAACTGGTATCTGAGTTTCATCACAGCACAACAGTAAATGTAGTTTCGTGCAAGTCATTAGATTCATTGTTGTGAGAGTCAGTTTCCAGCACTCCTCCTTATAGGACTAGCCTCTTTACTTCTTATTTCCCTTGGACCTCAAATTTCTTATCAGTGCAAATAAGGGATAGAATCAAAGAACGGTTAAGGTTCAACAAAACTTTGATTTTGTTTTCTCTGAAATATACTTACTTGGAGGTTTTGTAGGTGGCGGTGCTTGTGAGATTCCAATAATAGGGTATATCCACAGTATTCCTTGGATTTCATCTTTGTCTATTTGCATAATTCTAATTAAAATAATCATAGTGAATAAAAATGTGAAAAACTTTTGACATTAACATGAAAACCTTATTCTTACTGAATTGTTATTTTAGTAAGGTTTGTTAATTTATGCTCAAGCAAAGAGAAATTGGCCAAAAAACAAACAGTTCTTATAAATGTTTTTATAAACATTTCTGAACAAACTCTGAAAAAGTTTTCACAAAGAAAAACATCATCAAATGGAAGGTAAAATTAAGGAGCTTTTATTCTGTAACTTAAAGAGGATGTAGTGGGATTTACTGATATTCCTGAATTGTGATTAATGAGGTGTAATATATTTCTTATGGAGATATTAATTTCGAAATTCGAAGCACAAAATAAAATATCTCATGATGTACAGAACTTTATAAAGTGATGAGAAATTTGTCATAGGGGTAAAGGAGATAAAAAAAGAGAGGGAATATCTCTAGTAATTCTGGGCTTATCACTCATCGTCAGGAAGAGAGTAATACTAGCCAGATCATATTAGTGATGTTTTTATTTTCCTTTGTATTGTAGGGAAGGGTCTACAGGGTGTATAGGGTCTCACTACTAGATTGGACTCATAGAGATCCACCTGTTTACAGCCTCCAAATAGCTGGGATTACAGGTGTGCGCCACCATGCCCAGTCTCAATTGGTGTCTAAGTGTGCCCTGGAGGCGGGGTCGGCAGGGAAGGCCCTGGGATCAATGAGCATTGTCGAGGCCAGAATTCTTTGTTAAAATGAAATATAAGATAATTGACTAAGAGCCAGTTGTCCATATGACTGGTGTAACTTTTTAAGGGCTCATGCATAGAAAGACTATATGCTTGTTTTGTCCTACCACAACTGTCTTGAAATCACTGAAATTATTAAGGATGGGCCTCTTCATTCCCATGTTCTATTCAGACCCACAAATTATGTAACCAAAGATGGTTAGAGTGATGAAATGTCTATCAGAATACTACATGTATGGAACCTACACAGAAAAAAAAATACGAGGATAACATAAGAATTTTTTCAATTAAAATTTATTTTAAGATTTCTAGATTACTAGTTAATTACATAAAATTAATTATAAGAGTAACCATGCAAAGTTTGAACCATTGTTAAAATTTATTTCAACTTTAGCTAAGCAGGAGAGGGAGACCTATCTGTATTCTAGCAGTAACAGTACCCACTCGCCATGGCAATATTTCATCAGAATGTTACCTCCTCCAAGCAAAATGCCAGCATCATCATTTAGTGAATTCTTTTTTTTTTTTTTTGAGACAGGGTCTCGCTATGCAGTTCAGGCTGGCCTTGGGCTCACTTTTGTGGCCCAGGCTGGTCTCGAATTTTCACTGATCCTCCTGCCTCAGCCTCCCAGTGAATTCTGATATTATAAGTCCTATATCTTTTCCAAATAAGCTTCCTCAGTTTTGTTTAGGAAACTGAATATTTATTGTGTTTTGTCACATTTATTTGTCTAAAGCCGCAGCCTTGTTGGGAGGCTGAGCCAGAAGGATAACAGTAAGTTAGAGGCCAGCCTGAGCAACATAATCACGTAATGAGTTTTAGGACAGCTTGGATTATATAGGGAGACATTGCCACACACCCCAAAACTCTTACTTACTGCTTCTAAACCCATGAATTCCAGCAGTTAGGAGAGTATAAAGTTATAAACTTCATATTCATATATGTTACATGTAAAAGTAGCTGATTACAATAGTGCTAAGCAAAAAGGAAACTACTTTTTTCAATGTCTATTTAAATGTTACCTTTTAAACTCTATGTCTAATTCATCAAAATTGTCAATAGACCAATTTTTTCCATCTTCTCTCATCATCTGAACAATGAGTATTGTTTTGCATAATACCATATTCTGGGGTTTAAATAGCACAGAGATGTCTATATTTCCTTCAGGAGGCAATACAATTCCTGTAACAGACACATAAATAAGTTAAATGAAGTAAATACTTGTTTAAGGAACAAAAACTAATCAGTTCTTTTAGTACCAATGTTTAAAACTTGGTTCTGAACTAAAAGCTACATTACACTAAAGTAACAGGTGTATGTCAGTGTTTTCCCTCCAGGGTCATGTATATCATTGAGAAACACATTTTGTCACGAGCAGAGAAGTTTCTGCTGAAGAAGCTAGACTGAGGAAATATTCTAGGTGATGGCTGGTGTTTTCCAGAATGACAAAGAAACATAAAATCCATCAGACTTTGCAAGGAAAACTTAACATATTTTACAGAAGAGAACAGTATTTTGATTAATATATTTGTGCTACACAACAATTATACTTATCTTGGGGAATTCGTGCATATATTATGTCATCTTGATGATTTTTAGTCCTTTTTTTGCACCTACCTTTCCCTTTTCCTCCATCCCTGGATTCCCTTTCCATATCCATAGTGTAATTTTTGGTCTTGGGTTTATACTTATGTGTATTTTTTATGTATTATAACATGCTCAGACTTTGCTTGCAGCCCCAAAATTGCTGCCGTAAAAAATATGCCCATTTATTTAAGTGATATCTGAGAAAAGACACTAATCATTTATAAAAGAAATAATGACATCTGTTGCTAATTATGAAAACCAGAAAACTGAAAAAAGTTAAAGGATTATCTTGTGTTTTGGCAGATGACAATTTTTTTAAACATTAGCATAACTAACAACTACCTAAGAAGTTTGTTAAACACTATCTGATCTGGGGCTCAGGAAGCTTAAACATCACCTTTGGGATCCAGAAGCAGATCCTAGACTGTATTGTGATAGCAAAGGGGGGAAAATGCTACCTTTGCATAAATTTGGAATGATTGGAATAGTGGTAACTTTCAGGTCATCTTTAATTGTAGTTGTCTCTCTGTGATAAGTGTCTTTATACTGAATAATAATATTACTTTAAAACATAACAAAGGGAGTCTGGGGATATAGCTCAGCAGTGTAAGCACCTGCTTAGGAAGTGTAAGTTCCTGGGTTCAAAGCCTGCGTTGGAAAAAAAGGCAAAAAAACAAAACATTACAAGGGATCAAAGACTGCACTTCATTTTTTTTTAAAAAAATTGTATTACTGAGGATAAGCATAATCATTTTCATTCAACTATAAATACTAAGCTACTAACTACTATGAAAGATAAGAATGAAAACTGAAAAGTGATTCAACTGTGAACTACCTTGACACTAAATTCTTAGAAATTTTCCAATTCTTTAATTTCATTCATTTAAGAAATTTTTAAGCATGATATCACAGTTGTGATTAACTAATTATTAATATTAAAAATTATAATGCATATATTCTAAGTTCTGTACTAAGTATTATTTAAGCAATCGTCAAATTCTCAGAAAACATAAAAGAAGTAAAGGCTACACTATTTACATTAGAGATACAGGAACTGAGATAGTTTGGGTAATACCTTGGCCAAAGTACAGATGAAGTAATGCATTTTTCACTAAGATATGTCTATTAACTTCAACTTTGTTTTCATTAGCTCTATATTTTAATTGATTATTGGTACATCAGAGTTACCTAAAATGAATGTTTTCTGGAAAATCAATATAGAACATATCACACTTTATATATACAGAAGAGTTGGTATGAATTTGTTACGTATGTTTGAACTCATAATCTATTCTTTTACTTTCATAATTTTATTGTGGATCTCAATGGTTCTTGATATGTACTATTGCTATTTTAAATTCATAGAATTTCTTTGAACTATTGAAACAATAAGCTAGGTGAATGTGTATTTCAAAAGTCATATCTACAAACACTATGAAGACTAGGTTATGATAATTTCAATCATTAATTAAAATAATTCAACAGATTAATTTATTTTAAAATATGTTTATTTAGAAAATAGCAAAGACTGAGCCAAATAAGCTATACATGCATTCTCAAGAAAATAAAGTTTAGAAATTATCGTTTACCCTTACAAAGATTATATTATCACTAAAAATACGTTGTTGTCTCTGTAAATAAACCTAATGTTTTACATTATGTAAGGAGTAAAAACAGACACAAGATAATTATTCATTTCCTGTACTACCATGTTTTTGTCACGTTTAAATTCAAAAGATAATTCCAGGAGAAATTAGTTACTTTAACAAAAAATCCAGTAATATAGTTGCGATTATAACTAAGCCTACAACAAGAACAGTAGTAGAAAACTGAATTTACTGTAAAATTCTTGGATTATTATACCTTTTAATATTAATAGCCATTATAATACTGTTAATTTTGAAACAGTCACTGAATTTTAACATTGAAAATAATCTTAAAAATTTATCAAGCTCACCTTGTATATCTCAAATGAGCTTCAGTTATTTTATCTGGCTGTTGCTTTGTTTTTGCAATAATTTCAGAATGAGTAAGAAAGCTGTCCTAATAGCTAATTAAAAATCTTCAAATTTGTCGTTTTCTTCTAAGGCATGAGTGTTACTCTAGAGTTAGATCTTTGACTCATTTATAATTTAACTTTATAGAATAAAAATGTTGACTTTTATATGGAAGTAGTTATCAAAACTCAGTTCATTTCTTAAGAGTTATCACACTTTGTGGCTGGGGAGATAGCTCCGAGGCACAAGTGCCTGCCTGGTAAGTGCAAGGTCGTGAGTTTGAACCCTGGTCCCGGGAAAAAAAAAAAAAGAATCATCACCTCTGGAACTTCTATGTGTATTTTTCTCTCTTCCTGAATTGCCTAGACAGTGCTGTTTCTTTTATTTATTTTGAAGGGGGAGTCATTTTTTTCTTGTAAATAGCATGTTTCTCATGAATAGATCCCTTATTATCTAGTAGGATTAACTGCCTCCTTTATATTTTATTTACTGTTTTTTTTTCAGAGAAATAATTAATGTGAACAGAATCAATTGTTTGCTAGGACCAAAGTCATCTGCACTAGAAGCAGATGAAAGTGGGCAACAGACATTAATGGGATTTTCTTAAATCTATGTATTTACTTGGATATCTAACAATTTTCTCCATTCAAGACCTACCCAAGATTACAAATACTATTTAGGGGCAGCAGAGATAGCTCAGTGGTCTAAGTGCCTGTTCAGGCAAGGGCAAGGACCTGGGTTTGATCCCTAGTACCTTACGCCATTCCAGCCCCTCTAGAGTCAGGCTTGCTGAGTTGGCCACTGAGACTGGGCTTCGTGGCACATGTCATTAATCCCAGAGCTGGGACCCTGAAAAAAGGAGGGTCACTACGAGTCCAACCTCTGTACTGAGACGTACCAAACACATCAAAAATATACTGTTCAGGCTTTGTTTCACTTTTCTCGTTTGAATTCTAATCATCATTACGAAAGTGCTTATATGTTCTTGAAAACAGGCTTTTAACTAGTTTTAGTTTGTAGTGTTAAGATTTTATCTTATGTTTAGCTGGAAACTGGAAAAAATTCTATCAGTTGCTGTTATCATCTTACTGAATTGTCAACATAGATTAAGGAGAGTCACCCAGAGAAAAACATTCTCTCAGGCTTTCACAGAAAGCAAAATAGCCAAGCAATGGCCGTGACTCGTCCTGAAGGCTGACACTAACAACAGTTCTACAAAGTACATTCTATGGTCTCAAATTTAATCCTGAGGGGATTTGACCCTGGAAGATACAAAAAAAAAATGAATGTTTTGTTATACAGGTCT
>PVJA010041643.1:0-17740 GCA_004027025.1 Myocastor coypus
GGGAAGGCAGGCCAAGGATCCTGACCCAGCCGGCGTGCAGGCTCAGCTCCCAGCGGTGGGGTTTGGGCTGGGCTGGAACAGGAAGTTAGTCGCGGGAACGCAGAGGAGGGGAAGAGGGGCGCAGGGGCTTACCCGCGGCGGGTGCGCAGGCTCAGTTCCCAGCGGTGGGGTTTGGGCTGGGCTGGAACAGGCTTAATGATTAGATCTTTAATCCATTTTCACTTTAGTTTAGTGCATGGTAATAGACATGCGTCTAATTTTACTTTTCAGTATGTAGAGACCCAGTTTCTCTGGCATCATTTATTTTATTTATTTATTTTGTCTTTTTGAGACAAGGTCTTGCTGTACTGTTCAGGCTGGCCTTGAGCTAAGTTTTGTAGCCCAGGCTGGTCTCGAACTCTCACCAATCCTCCTGCCTCAGCCTCCCGAGTGCTGGGATGACAGGTGTGTGTCACCATGCCCGGCTGTGGCACCATTTATTGAAGGGACTCTCTTTCTTCCAGTGGACATGTTTGGCCCTTTTGTAAAAGATAAGGCCGCTGAGTGTGTTTGGAGTTGTGTCTGCATCTTCTAATCCGTTCTACTGATCCTCAGGTTCTTTTTTTGGTCAGTACCATGCTGATCTCATCACAGTCGCTTTGTAGTATAATTTCTTTTTTCTTTCTTTTTTTTAGTGTAATTTCAAGTCAGGGATTGTGATGCCTCTTGTCTTTCTGTTGTTGCTGTGAACTGCCCTTGCTGTTCTAGGTCTGTTCTGGTTCCATATGCATTTTAGGAATGTTTTCTCTAGGTCTGTGTGGTGTGCCAATGGTACTTTGATTGGTATTGCATTCAATCTATAAACAGTTTTGGGAGAATGGCCATTTTCACAGCGCTGGTTCTTTCTATTCATGAGCAAGGGATATCTTTCCATTTTCTGATATACTCTTTCATCTCTTTTTTCAATATATAGATCCTTTTCTTGCTTTGTTATACAGTATTAGGATGACCTGCTAACAATTCAGGCTCTTTATTAGACTTCAAACCCCTTTATTTTATTTTTTTAAAAATAGACATATATGATTTTATTAGTGATGCAAAAGCATCAGAGATAATTGTTTAAACATTAACATTTTTAAACAGCCAAATTAGCTTAAATTTTTACATAATGGCTAATATGACATTACAAATACACACATGAAAACATTCCCTACTTCCACGCATAGATATTCAGCTATAACACTGCTTACAAATTATTATCAACAAGGGATAAACTGTAACAATATTGATTTGGACTGACATAGTTAAGTCAATATTACATCTGGTATTAGCCTATGTTTGTTATACTCTTGACATCGATTTATAATATATAAATTTACTTGAAACTGAATTCCTTGTTTCCTTTTAAAGGACATCTTTTGTAGATGTGGTACCAGAATGAAAGCCGAGGAACGTATTTTGACCATAATAACAAAATTCACACATGAGGAGGTGTTTCTCCCTTCCTCTAAAGGAAGTTGTACATTCACCCAGAATCTCTCCAGGCATCATTTCCTGTATTACTTATTATTGAACATGTCGACACGCACCAAGCCCAAAATCCTATCTTGAGGGAAACTTATAAAGTTCTAAAGGAGTAACTCTTTATACTAAAAGAGTTCAACTTCAGCAACACTAACAAAAAAATGACATCAATTCAATTTCTTAGCACCCATGAAGGTTATTATTTCCATAAGTTGTCTACTATGTGTAAATTCATTTTCTTTAGGAGGTAAAGTGAAGCTTGACTAACACAGCCGGTGGTGTGATGACATCAGCACCAAGTTCTTTTCCATCAGCAAGTCCTAATTCTTTCAACATTTTGGAAAGATTCGGCGTCATTCGTTCTTCAGTAGGGGTTACCAACTGTAAGTAAAATGTTCAAATCTTCCCCTCTAACATGGCTGTGATAGCTGGAGATTTTGTCTGCACAGAAACACTGCTGGTTACATAGTCCAAACCCTCCTGCAGCTTAGGTGATGGAGAAAACGGAATGTGGTGAGGAAGGTGGCTACAGGCTGGGCAGTTTTCCTTCCTTTCTGCTTCACATGTGTAAGTGTATGGCCCACCTACATTGCTGAATACCAAGTAATTATTATTTTTTGGAGGGGGAAGGGTCTACAGGGTACTCAGGGTCTCGATACTAGATCAGACTCCTAGTGACCCACCTGTTTACAGCCTCTCAAGAGCTGGTATTACAGGCCCATGCCACCACACCCAGTCTCAGTTGCCATCTCAGCACATCCTGGGGGGTGGGGCCAGTACAGTGGCAAGCCTGTGGATTGAACCCCAGTCCCTGGCCTGCTTGCAGGTGCTTTAATCTACTGAGCTACTTAGCCAGCCCTCTAAGTAATTATTCAGGGGAATATATGCACTTGTGGCTATCTTAAAACTTCAGGGCACGCACAGCTGCAATGACCGTGGAAGCGACTGCAGGAACACTTTGTTTTGCTACCCCTTGGGTGAGAATATGTGACACCCCTAACATGGTGCCATGGTACTCTCCCTAAGAGATTCTGGAAATGCCCACTGAATGTGTTCAGGGTCACCTCCCCTGAATGGAGCGCTGTCTCCAAAAGGTGGCTCTTTGGGCCACTGCAACCTCCTTACATACTCAATACAGTGCTCCGGTAGCCTGGGTATAGACGCAGAGATGCACACGGGAAAGTGAGCCCGCAGTGGGTCAAGTTCCAGCACACAATGAACGCAAGCAATCGTTCCAGGAAGAATCACATGAGTATTTCCTCTAAGATGTCATATGGGCAATGGAGCTCAGATCTAATGCACCATCTTCATGACTTAGAAGAGATGCCAGCATTATAGTTATCCACCTTCTGGCTATAAAAGAGTCCAGTCCACAAACAATAATATAAACTGTCAATAGAAAGTGTCATTAACATCTTGGATCTTGTTGAAATGTGGAACTATGTTGCAATTAGGAATTCTGCTGCCATGTCTCCCGACATCTTCAGGCATAAATAAACTTGGCCTATTTACATTGGAACATCTGTAGTGTCCAAGTCTATGACATGAACCTGTCTACAACTGGACAATGCCGGCTTTCCAGGAGCTCACACCCTAAGCTGCCAGCTCCAATGACTAGAACTAGACATGTAGCTGACAAAACCTGGAGACACTCAGAGCTCAGCTCAAAATCAGGGTTTGTGAAGGGTCCAGATCGCTTGAGGGACTTCTTTATATGGTTCCAGGGACTTTCCCTGTCTCCAGTGTCCCTGTACCCACCATCTGTCAGCAGCTCCTCTGCCCCCCTTCTTTTCCTCTCCAGCTCCTCACCATCCTACATACTGTTCTCCCCAGGCCCCTGTAACTCAGAGAGGAGACACTCAATAAAGTCCCTTACATGAATGAATTCTTGGGGATTGGACATGAGTTCTTACTTATTGGACCCCTAAGTCAAATATTCTCTCAGAAATTCCATACATGAATTCATAGTTTTGCAAAAGGAATGACTCACCGTCCACAGGCAGGTTAGCTGTCAGGTCTTGGAATTCCTCTTGCCCAAGTTCAACGCCCACATAGTCCATGAAGGGTTCTAGCTTATGAGCATTAAGCTTCAATCCTTAGGAAAAAGAGCATGGGAAAGGGGAAACCAAATGATAGCCAGAAAAGTTAGTCATGTCTACGTGTTCATTAAGGGTGAGCAAGCAAAGGAACAGTGAAATTGTTTAAGAGCTAGCATAGGAGTCTGGAATCTGCTGAATCTGACCTCTCCCTTTTATTCAAAGGATCTAAGCAAATCTACGAATTCTGGCAAGAACCTGCTTTTTAACAATAATTCTATTCAGAAAATAGATGTAGAAATAGTATAAAATACAATGCAGCAGTAGTAGAAAACATTGTTTTTTCTTTTCTTTTCTTTTCTTTCTTTTTTTTTTGTTTTGTTTTGTTTTTTGTCTTTTTGAGACAGGGTCTCACTATGCAGTTGAGGCTGGCCTTAAGCTCACTTTTGTAGCCCAGGCTGGTCTTTAACTCACACTGATTCTCTTCTTTCAGCCTCCCAAGTGCTGGGATTATAGGCGTGTGCCACCATGCCCGGCTTTAACATTGGTTTTTCAAAGGTACTTATGTTCCAGAAAGCGATGAGACAAAACTCCTTAATGGGTGGGTGAGCAGATGGTATGTTCATCTGTAAAGGTGCATGTGGCCTTGAGGAAGCAGGCTTGGGCTAGAGGCCTTCTTCACCTCACCTGTTCCTGCTTACCTGGGAGTGACTTTATGCCATCCAGCAACTTATGCTTGTACAGCTTTCCATTAGCTGTAAAATAGGGGACAGTATGAAGATTCAGAAAGAGACTTGCCAAAATAACTTAAAGCCTAGGAATTACACAAAGAGCAACTTTTATGATTTTACTTATAATTGTTGCTATTCACATTCCAACTAAAAGTTAGATTAAAGGGAGGAAGTTATTAAAATAGTAGGTCTACCTAATTTTCTTTTGCCAAGTCAAATAAATTACTGCTGATATATGTGGGCCTTTTGCATATCTCTTTCATTTGTTTGTGTTTTTCTCTTTCTATGTCCTGCCTATGGCTCTACATCCTGGTATTCTCAAAGATAATGTTGGGTAAAGCAGGCTTCATGAATGAAGACCCCATTCTGGTATTCTGCTGACTCCTACGTGATAAAACCCAATGGCCACGACAGGTTTCTCTGAATATCAGTACTGAGCTTTTCTATAAAAGTTTTCCACATGACTTAAAGTAGCACTGTTTTAGATAATTTCATTGATAATCCCACAAAGATAAATTCTTCTCTAACTCATATTCTAGTTATATCTAATGTATTACCACCACAGGTTCTATACTTTACAGAAACTCAAATATTACTTTCTATTCCCACAGAGGGTAACAGCATGGGTTTCTGGATCCCACCTTATAAATCAGCCCTAAAATAATGAAACTCTGAGCAGAAACTTGGAATTCAGGACACAAATATACTTTGCTTAATCCTCTTCATCATTTCGCATATGTATTATACCAAAATTATTGATTAAATGGAGCCACACTAATAAAATATTTTACTATATATTACATATATCACTGTGAACTATATAGTATATTAATAAAAGAGTATTCATAGCTCCTCATGCTTGTCACAGGGATACCTCTGCACCTTCGTTGCGCTTTTTATTTTTTAATTTTTTTAAAACATTATTTGTACTATGGCTGGCTCAGCCTGCTCTGGTGGTGGGGTTGGCACAGCATGTCGGGCCAGGTATCGAACCATGGTCCCTACAGTTGCCTAAGCAGGCTCTTTAAACTGCTGAACTATCTTGCCGGCCCCTGCTTCACATTTCTTATTTTAGTGTTTTTTCCATTTGTATTGTTAAAGTTTCCAGGCTCTTTAGAAATAATACTCATTCTGCAAAGCCTTAGAATCTGGGTGATGTTGATCAATCTCTTCTGTCTACTTTCATAACAGTACTGTTCATTTTTTAAATTTATTTTTTATTTTTTTCTGTATTTAGGACAGGGTCTACAGAGTCTCACCACACAGACTGGATTCATAGTGATTCTTTGTTTTCAGCTTCCCAAGTGCTGGGATTACAGGCATGAGTCACCATGCCCTGTCTCAATTGCTCTCTCAGTGCATCCTGGGGACTGGCCCAGCATGGCACACTGGGGATTGAGCCCAGGCTGCTGTGCTCTGCCAAAGCGGGGGCTTTAATTCACTGGGCTATGAGGCTGGCCCTCACAGCAGGACTGTTTATTCACGCTGTAGCACTTGTCAGTGCACGCTGATTTTTGCACGTGGCAACCATCTGTACAGTGAGTTATCTCAGGACCTAGACACTCTCTTAGCCTAGAAAAATATCTACTGCCTAATGGCAGCTAATTATCCTTTACTGAATGACTAAATGTAATTCGTAAATTAAGTGCTAACCATCAAGTGGCAAACTTTTCATCAGTACAGAGTTTTCCTTCAGACGGAGTCTTAATCCTATGTTTTCCAGAACACTTTCCAGGTCATCATAGTCAATTTCTTCTCCTTAGAAAAGAAAATAAGAGTGGCTGATCAAATTTCAAGTTTAAACAGCCATGAAACCAACTATGTCTATGTAGCATCATCTTTACATATACCGTAAAATAAAAAGAAATACTGAATTTTGTCTATGTAGAATTTGAAGTGGTATTCAGCACCATGTAGAACTCCTTTCTGATAACAGGATCTCTTCAACTTTGGGAATAAGAAACAAGCACAAAGATTGTTGGTACTTGTGTAGCACACCACTGAGCTCAGGTAATTGCAATATTTGCTCTATCTCCTTTTTGTGTGAGAATTATGACCTTGCTTAAAGATGTTACTTGTGCCATTCACCTTACTATTTTGTTACTAAGACAGTGGAAAAGTCCAGAGAATATAGGGTTGATTTGTTATTACACTATGACCTTAAAACCTTAAAAATTATATATATATATATATATATATATATATATATATGCAACTAATTATACTGATAATAACATATAATTTATAAAAGTATATCTCTTTAGTTGTATATAGGTTGCCAATAAAATAGACATAATGATAGAAGACGTTATAGGCAGAATAATGGGAAATAGTTTAAAAAGAGCTTTTTAGTTATGCGTTAATGGACCACTTTCACTCTGCCTTCTTGTTATTTCCTCTTACTTACCTAAAATTTTATTTGCTTCACTCAGAAGTGATTGCAGTTGAATTTGTCTTTTATCTAGGAGACAATAAATAGTTTAGGTATGATCTTGCTATGGGATGAGTACGTCCTTCAAAATTCATAGGTTGAATCCCTCATTCCCTATGTTACTGTATCTAGAAACAGGGTCTTTAGAATGTAATCAAAGTTACATAAAAGTTGAAATCTTATATAATAAAAATGTGGCTTTAAAAAATGAGAATAGCCTCTCTCTCTTCTATCTCCTCCCACTTCTGCCCAACCAAGTAGAGACCCAGTGAAAAAGCAGCTGCTTTTAAGCCAAAAGTGACCGTGCTAGACACTGCTTCTCCCAGACCCCTTAACCTCGGACTTTGGAGACTCCTGAATGGTGAGAGAACAGTTTTATTGTTTAAGCCGCTTAGTCCATGGGATTTATTATAACACTAGAGCAGACAAACAAGTCCAAGTTACATACAATTGTGAAATTGTGAGGTAATGTGTTTTGGATTTAACAGCTGCTTATAATTTTTTTCTAATTATACATTTTTCCTTTCACTGTGTATAAGCACAAAGTTAGGGAAAAGCAAAAGGAATCTAAATATGATAAACAGGTCTGGGGTGATAGCTCAGTGGCATAAGTGCCTGCCTGGCAAGTTCAAGGTCCTGAGTATGATCCCTGTTACCAAAAATATGATAAGCACACATATTATATTCAATTTTTCTGTTCTTTACTAATATGGAAGAGAAAAATTATTTTTATTTTTAATTCATTGAATATTAATTAATATTAATATTATCAGTTGGGTGCCCATTTTCAGTGGTGAGAGTACAACAGCAAACAGCACAGTCTCTGCTTCTGCAGCAGCCATCGGTGATGCCAAGGTGGGCTATGAACAACTGATAACAGAGCTCTTCATTGACACAGAAATTTACCTCCTTCTCTGGGGACCAGCTAGATAGCTCAGCAGGCTCAAGTACCTGCTTAGGCAGAGCCCAGGGGCCAGGGCTCAACTCCCAGTGTGCTGTGCTAGTCCTGCCCCTGGGGCATGCTGAGACTGTGACTGAGACTGGGCATAGTGGCGCACACCTGTGATCCCAGTGCTTGGGAGGCTGAGGCAGGAGGATCACGATGAGTCTGATCTGTGTAGCGAGACCCTGTCCTAAATACATTTTAAAAGCCAAAACAAAGAAACTTCCTCTTAATTAAAGAACTCTAAATATCTCTCTAACTGTTCTTTAAATCTATTTGGTTTATTTTCTATATCTTCATTTCTTCATCTTATTTTTGAAACTCAGCTATTGGTAACCTTCACAGAGCAGAAGTAAACTCTAATAACATTTATTATGAGATATTGCTCCCTAGATAATTTATAGTAGGGCCAGGCTGTAGTGGTGCAGGCCTGTAATCCCAGCACTTGGGAAGCTGAGGCAAGAGGATCAATGTGAGTTAGAGACCAGCCTGCGCTACAAAAGTGAGCTCAAGGCCAGCCTGAACTGCATAGTGAGACCCTGTCTAAAAAGGACAAAAAACAAAACAAAATTAATAAGTATACTTGAGATATTTCTATTGAGAAATAAATTTTTGCATTGAGAATTAAATTTTTTTTTTTTGTTTATTTGCAGAACCAGGGATTGAACCCAGGCCCTTGGGCCTTGGGCTTGCCAGGCAAGCTCTTATTCTACTGAGCTATCTCCCCAGCTCCAAGAGAATTACAGTTTTCTTACTGCTTGCTGTATATTTGAAATGCTCACCGTTAACTGGAAGTTGACTACTCAGTTCCTCAATTTCTTTTGCTTCAAGTGAAAACCCCATGCTTTCAAGAGCGTCATCTATTTTATCAACACTGACTTTTCCTCCTTAAGAAGAAAGGGGATAATGAAATGCATTTATATTTGTGTCCAACTGTAGAAAAAGGCTTGCTCAAGTCAATCAATCAGCATAAACAGGAGATAAAAAGCAACAGCATCATGAAGTTCTTGAAGTACACAAAATAATGTAAAGTGATTAGGAAGAGAATAATGTTCTAGGTCCCAGAAAACTTTTAGAGCATCATCTAGGATGAGGTTGGCTAGAAGAAAGAGCACTGGCAACTAAGTGGGATTTACCTCAGGCAACAGCATCCCGACCACGTCTTATCATGGGGAACAATCTCAGATTTACTACAGTGACACAGTTGTGTAGCCTATTGTGCCTCATGTGGACAAATTGGGATTTGCATAGCTTGCAATTTGAAGAATATAACAACACAATTAGTGATGTAGCCAGTAAAAAATAGGAGAGTTTTGGATAAAGAAAGGCAAACGGGTGAAGCTCTGTTTTCTTTCCCAGCATGCTCTGCACTCACCCTTGTATGTCCTCACTCCATCCATCAGTCTACTTGCATATACTCTTTCATTGTCTGTAATGTAAAGGACATTTTAATTCACAAAAGAACTGGAAGTTCAGAGAAATGATGCCTAGTTCTTTGTAAATTTTAATTAATTTTCTCAGTTACAATCCAAAAATGAAAGCAAGCAAATGAATACATTTTTCACATTATTCTCTCTCTAGCCTCTGAGGTACCATCGGTGGCACCCTAGCATGCTAAACATAGGGATTATTTCCTGGGAGGTACACTTTTGCTCCTCTCTACAAATCTTCAGTTTATCATTTTTCCTTTCTTTAGCTTATTCTTGTTGCACATGCTGGGTTAAGCATTTAAAAGCGCTTATCCATGATAGCAGACTCCCAATTTTAGATATAAGTGGCAAGGACAGGATACTGTATATCAGAAACAGCTCTCCCAGGTTCTCAATAGGATGGCATCCACCTGAGACACCACCTCTCAGGACCCACTGCAGAAATTCCCATGGGTTTTCTCAAGACTTGGACAATGTAAAAGAACATGGATGCCACCAAGAGCTTGCTGCCATGGCCTTCTTCATGAAAGCCCATGCTGTGTCCTCCAGGGTGTACTTTTTTCTTATGTTTCCTCTCTCATATGGCCTAAGCTCACACTGCACAGCCACTCTTCACTTTTATTTTTCAAATAAGCTTTGTTACTGCTTTAAAAATAGCTCTTACTTTTGGAATTTACTAGAGTGTTGAACAGGTATATTGTACTTCTAGCACTTTATGCACACAACTCATAGGCCCAAGATTCTCTGAAATTAAGTGCAATGTCTGAAATACTTACCATCCAGTGGCAGTGTGTCCAGCAGTTCCTGGCTTTCATCATTTGTTAATTCAATACCTCTATCTTTCAGATAATGTTGTATGTCACTGGCATTGATCTTATTACCTTTACAAAATGGGACACCTGGTAAGTGAACATTTTCATATACAATATGATGGTTCTACTTAAAGAAAATAATGGCTGGGTGAAGTGGTGTATCCTTGTGTTCCCTGCTACTCAGGAGGCTGAGGCAGAGGGATCACAAGGTCAAGGCCAGCCTGGGCAACTCAGAGCAAAGTTAAAGGAAAATACTAAAACTAAAACTAAAAGTGGCCTGGAGGAGGAAAGCGCTTGCCTAGCATGTGCAGGGCTCTAATCCTCAGTACTAAAAGACAAAATGAAAACAAAACAAAAACAACTGTAAAGATATAATTACAGAGAAACAAGGGTGCCAAGAAGCCTGTCTAGCTGTGCCTCACGAAGCGTGAAAGATACTCTTTTCCTTTAAGATTGGTCAAAAGAAGATTCTTATTTTTAAATGATGATAAGACAGGAAACTTACAAAAGAATACCTTTCACTTTTTTGAGACAGGGCCTTTATAGTGCAGGCTTGCCTTGAGCTCACTAGGTAGTAGTTCAGGCTGCCATCGAACTTGTGCTTCTCCTACCTCAGCCTCTCAAGTGCTGGAATAATAGCTGTGCACCACCATACCAGCCTAAGAACATATTCTTAAAAAATATACTGTCTGGGCATGGTGGCACATGCTCATAATCTTAATACTGGGAGGCTTGTTTTGAGTTTGAGGACCAGCTGGGCTCCATACTGAGTTCAAGCCCAGCCTGAACTACATAAGGAGAGCCTGTCTAAAAAGGAACAAACAACAAACCAAGCCAATGGCCCCCAAACAAAACAAACAAAGAACCTAAAAAAATCCCTAATACTTCTAAAAAAAAAAAAGTAGGTGAGAAGAAATCATATATGTTCTTAAAAACAAACAATGGTCATCAATTTTACCATCATTATTGGTAAAATAAATCTAGCATGTCATTTATGTAATACTAGGATATATAATTAAAATATGTACATACAACAAAGCACCTTGAATTTTTAGATATCTTTTCTTCATTCCTGATCACTTACCAGAAAAAAGATTGGCTGCATTTATGAAGGAATTCAGGGAAACTCTTCCACTGTCTGAAACACAAGGGGTAAATCAGATAACAGAGAAAACTTTTCTGGTTGCCAGAAATCTGTTTTTTTGTTTTCTGTGAAAGTTTCTAAATTGTTATCAATTTTACAGAGAATATTTTTTGCATGTTTTTGTTATGTCCAATTATACTGGTATCATAAGATTCTAAAGAAGATATTTTTAACATGCTGAATTAGATCTAAATTCTTTTCCTAAATAATCACTTGGATCTGAAATAGATCTTTTTGGTAGCAGATTGAGAGTTTTAAGTACAAATCATTGACCCGCTGTTTCAACTCTATCTGGAATTCATCTCATATTTATCAAATGAAAACATGAGTCTCCATATTTGCTCATTACTTGTCAAATAATTCTAAAATGTTTTACCTTCTGCTTTGGTTTGCCTACCTCTGACCTTTTCAAAAATCTATTTCAGTGATCTTCATTATTTTCCTAAAAACTGTTTCTTCCCAGCTAAACTTATTGTTATTCTTTATTATTTTGGTAACTTGACATTTCCTGAGAAAATAGCTATTTTGATGTTATGTCCAATTCTCACGTATTAAAATAAACTCTCTGCAGCATTGGTCGTGCCCAGGTATTTGCACATAGTCTGTGAGCAAAATGTATTCATACCAGTCAAGGCTGGAATGCTGCGACTGTGGCCATTGTTGCTTATTTTAAGGTTGTCTGCTGTAGAACGAATGTGTAGATTTGCACGCTAGAAAAAATCTTTCGAACATTGGCCATTGGTGAGATGAGCTTGGTGAGCCCAACCCAACGTGTGCCCACACTCCTGTTGTCTTCTTTACCACTGATCTTCTCACAGGCTAAAGCTACACTTGTGAATGCCTCCTTTGCACTTCCAGGTGGGCAGAAAACTGGGAAGACATCGTTTTCTACTTTACAAATAAAGTGATTGACTCTCGAGAGGAACAAAGCTCATCTCTATGTGTTATCATGAAAGCCTGACTTTGCGCCTCTTCTCCCAGAGGTAAAGAACATGAGCAACGAGTTGTCCAAGGGTCCCAGCTGAACGTAAGCCTATCAGTCCCCTCTCCAGCCCTTTGGCAGTATTTATATCAGTAATCAGAAGTCATATTTTCGTCCCTGAGAATCATAACTTTACAGGACCTTCTCTTACTTTTTTTTTTTTCAGCACCGGGGATTGAACTCAGGACCCTGCAATTGCCAGGCAAGTGCTTATTCTACTGAGTTATTTCCCTGGCCCACTTCTCTTACATTCTTGGTGAAACTGAACAAGAATACTTCTAGAGGTTCAACAAGCTTACAGAATTCTTTTGAAAGGAAGTTCTAAAGTATTCACCATCAGTTTTCAAGTGGTTCTGTAGATCTTTCACTTCATTTTCTCCAAGTTCATAGTTCATGCTTTCCAGAATAGTTTCAAGTTTATTTTGAAAAACCTTCCCTCCTTAAGAAAGAAATGGATAAAATAAGAAAAAAAAAAAAAAAAAGATGTTTAAAATGTAAAGTTATGTGTACCAAACCCAAGGAAGAAGATGAAAAGCAAATTGCAATACAAACATTAGAAACATAAAACCAGAATTGCAGGGGATAGGACAAGGATGTGAAGAGAAGGTTATTTTTTTATACATTGTATAAGACAGGCTGTTAAAATTTTAGTGGCGTTCTGATGCAAATCCAATGAATAAAGCTCATTATTCAGATTGGAGGGACTCTGAACAACAGAACATCAGAAACAACCACCACGCTTGTGGCTACCAAGTTTGAAACTTGTCCTAGTAAATTATCTCTACCAACTTGGGGATCATCTGAGCTTGCGCTAAGAGACATAAAGGGGATTTAAGAGGTTAAAAATGAGCCGGGCTGAGGCAGGAGGATCGGTGTGAGTTCGAGACCAGCCTGCGCTACAAAAGTGAGCTCAAGGCCAGTCTGAACTGCATAGTGAGACTCTGTCTCAAAAAAAAAAAAAAAAAAAAAAAAAAAAAAAAAAAAAAAAAAAAAAAAAAAAAAAAAAAAAAGGTTAAAAACAATGAAGCACCCCCAGCGGTTAAGAATGGGAGTGCAACTCCTGGTCTTCTCAAGTTCAAGCTGTGTGTTTTTGGCCAAGAGAATAAACACCTGTCGCCTGTGGGAGGGTGATACGGACAGCACCCACCTCATAGGTTTCTGCTGGAATTAAACAGCTTCATGCGTGGTGACGGTTAATCTTTATGGTCAACGAACGCATCCTGACGGAGGCCCAGGAGACTGTTAACACAGCACACTCCTGCTCCCCTGGGGCGGGGGCATGCGGCTGTGCATCCGGGGAATGTCTCTGCCCGTGCCCTCATCTCTCGGCGCCTTCCCCTGCTCTCTCTTCCCCCTGCCAAGAGCTGAGTGGCTTCCTCTGCCGTGGCACTTCTGCCTCCAAGGTCGCTGACCAAGCGCTGACCGCTCTGAGGCTGTGAGCCCTGCTCCTTGGACTTGCGGGGGTCGGGTATTTGGTGCCAGCAGGGGAAAGCCGGCCAGCACGCAGAGGTAGTTACAGTAGTCCCTGTGCGTTCGCTCATCAGAAGCAAGCTGCTGTTAGCATTAAGCCATGAAGGAGATATATCTTTTTTTTCAAAAGAAAAACAAGTTTAAAGATCTCAGTTTTACTTATTATGTTTGTCACTCACTGTGGAAATTCTTTAAACCTTTTAGTAACCGACGGCGATGCACCTTTCTGTCAGCTGTAAGAGAAGATAGATTATGGTCACAAAGAGATACTGCCCGGTAAAGCAAGCGCATAGACTCTTCAGGAAGTAAGAACCTTGCATGATTTTTGCCTTAAGACTTATTCTTTTTTTTTTTTTTTCTTGGAACGAGGGATCAAACTCAGGACCTTGCACTTGCCAGGCAGGCACTTGTGCCCCTGAGGTATCTCCCCGGCCAAGACTTATTCAATTTTTAATCCAAATAGTCTTTTCTTTCATAGCTTTAAGAATAAGATGAAAAAGTACAGTAAGTTCTAATTTTTCCACTTTAAAATCCGAAACTTGTAAACTTTTCTATCCTTCTGAATATATATACATATATATATATACACACACACACACATATATATATATACATACATATATATATATACATATATATATATATATGTATATATATACATATATATATATACGTATATATATATATACATATATATACATATATATATATGTATGTATACACACTTTCATTTATTTACTCACTACACAGCTTGGACTCCTAGTGATCCTCCTGTCTCAGCCTCCCCAGTGCTGGGATTTCAGGTGTGGGCCACTACACTTGGCTTTGGTGGCCAGCATGGCACACCCAGGATTCTGGGGCCAGCGTGGCATGCAGTACAGTGGATCAAACCCAGGTCCTTGCATTTGCCAGGCAGGCCCTTAGACCACTGAGCTATTTCCCCAGCCCTGCTGACTTGATTCTTTTTATCCTCCTGTTATTACTTGACCTCTATTTTCCTTTCCCTTTTTTTGAAAAATATTTTTGACTGCTAGACATTCTAACAAGTAATGTGTTAAATTAAAAAAACTTAAGCCAAATATTTATTTATTAATTCATTAATGGATTTTTTGGTATAATTTTCTTATTTTCTCTATTTAAAAAATTCTCAGCCATAGTCTCAGTATAATAAGATTCATCCCTTGTGCCATAGTCTCTATAAAGGCAAGGCTATCTTTTATTTATTTAATTTTTAATTTATGTATTTGGTACAGGGTCTCACTATGCAGCTCAGATGTATAGTGATTTTTCTGTTTTCATCCTGCCCAGCACTGAGATTACAGGCATGAGCCACCACGCCCAGTCTCAGTGCCAGCTGAGCACGCCTGGTGGCGGGGCTGGTGTGGCATGTGGTCCCGGGGCTTGAACTGTGGTCCCTGTGCTTGCCTAAGAAGGTTTTGTCTGCTGAGCTATCTCACTGGCCCCAAGGACTGTCTTTCATTTTACCAGCTAAAGCTAATATAAATAATTATAAAATAAATGTTCAATAACTCCCCGCTTCCCCATAAATGCAGAATAAATGTGAATGGCTCCCTAATTGCCCAATTCCCCCACGCATACACCTAAACCAAGCCCTCTTGAAGGCCACAGCTTATCAGAAATGCTCACAAGTAAGTGGCAGAGTCTTCAGCAGCTCCCAGCGCTCCTTGGGAGTGAGGTCTATTCCCAGGTTTTTCAAAGTACCATTGATTTCATTAACATTAGTCTTGTTTCCTTTGAAATGACAGAAATAGGTGTGATGAAAAAAAAATCTAAGAGCAATGAAAGATTTTAAACTGTGAATCTCATCTAAGC
The DNA here is from genome assembly GCA_004027025.1 of Myocastor coypus. NCBI lineage: Eukaryota > Metazoa > Chordata > Mammalia > Rodentia > Myocastoridae > Myocastor > Myocastor coypus. The sequence continues at coordinate 15,316 of PVJA010041643.1, forward strand.
TTAATTCTAGGATAACATGATAAAATGCTAAATCAAGACTATTATGAGGACATCAGAAATAGAACTCAATTTCCTAGTTTGCAAAGAGAAAAATACTACTTTTTTTGTCTTTATTATCCTTTATTTTATTGCACTGCTTTTCATTTTTATTTTACTTTTTTTATTCTTTGCTGTTTTTTATCCTGTATAATCTTCCATTTCTTTCTTTCTTTCTTTCTTTTTTGAAGCTGTGTTTATCTATTTTGCAGGACTGGGGATTGAAGTCAGGTCCTTTTGTTTGCCAGGCAAGCACTTAGTCTACTAAGCTATCTCCCCAGCCCTTCTCCCACACTTTTATTCCATTATTTTACCATTCTTATTTTATGAGTGTGTTTGTGTGCTTGCCTTTTTTTCTCCAAATATAGTTCACAGGTGGTAAGGGAACTATCCCTTGTCTATTTATATCTTTACTATTTTTTATTTGTTTGCATTTAAAAAATTTATTTTAAGGAGAATAGAAAAATAATAGATAAGATATTAGAAATAATATACAATTAAAAAAGATAGTAGGTGTTCAACAGTGTTGTATTGAACATTGCTGCCTTTAGTGTAATTGCTCAGATTATTGATACAAACATATAAAATGGGCCAAAGTAAAATTATTATTATTATTATTATTATTATTATTATTATTGTGGCTGGCTCAGCCTATCCTGGGGGTGGAGCTGGTGCAACATGTGGAGCTGGGGATTGAACTGAAGTCTCTGCATTTGCCTAAGCTTTCCTAAGCAGGTGCTTTAGACTGCTGATCCATCTTGCTGGCTCCCAAAGCAAAAATTTTAAGCATTAAACTGCTACCCTCAAAAAATGATAGAAATTAATAGTACAATCATCTTAGCTATCCTGTGTATATACATACATGACTTTGTCTCTCCTTTTTATTCCTACCATTGTCTTTTCCCTCATCCTAACTGGTTATTCTTTATGCTCAGTTCTGTTTCCTTTTACTATATCTATTGTACCTTTCCAATTTTATTTACTCTTTGAGGTTCTTACACTAGGGAAACAGTACAATGTTTACACATGTGGGTTTGATTTACTTAACCTACAAGTATAGCCTCTAGGTGCATCCATTTACCTATTAAAGCCTCAAGTTTATCTTTTTTATGGCTGAGTAATACTCCATTGTGTAAAAATATACATAATTGAGTTGATGGGTATTTGGGTTATTTTCAAGATTTAACTATGACAAATTATGCTGCTATAAATGTGAGATTCCTACAATTAATAAACAAATTCAGTAAAATATCAGGATACAAAGTCAACACCAAAAAACCAATAGCATACCTCTATACAAACAACAAACTCACTGAGAGAGAAATTAGCAAAACAACACCCTTCACAATAGGATCCAAAAAAAAAAAAAAAAAGAAATACTTAGGAGTTAGTCAAACAAAGGAAGTAAAACATCTATACAGTGAAAATTGCAACACTTCAAAATAGAGATTAAAGAGAACTTCAGAAAACAGAAAATCATGGGTGGGAAGAACCTACATTATGAAAATGGCCATATTCCAAAAACTGTTACACAGGTTAATGCAATCCTGATTAAAATATCATTAGCATGCCTGAAAGGTCTAGAGAAAACATTCCTAGAATTCATCTGGAACCAGAAAAGAACTAGAATAGTGAAGGCAATCCTTGCTAACAAAGTCAAGGCAGGAGGAATTACAATCCATGATTTGAATTATATTTGAAGCTACTATGATAAAATCAGCATGGTACTGGCAAACAAAACAAAACAAAACAAAACAAACAACAACAACAACAACAACAACAAAAAACCAAAAAAAAAAAAAAAAAAAAACCCCAAAAAACCAGACCTGAAGATCCATGGAACATGTTAGAAGACGCCGATACAACTAAAAACACACTCAGCCACATTACTTTTGACAAAAAGGCCAAACTTGTTCATGGGAAGAAAGGTAGACCTTTTAGCAAGTAGTTCTGGAAAACCTGGCTTTCCACATGCCAACATTTAAAACTAGATCCAGGTGTATCACTATGCAGTAAAGTCAAAAATGGATTAAAGATCTAAACATTAAAACAGAAACCCTAAGTCTACTAGAAGAGAAATTAGGTGGAAATCTTGAAGATATAAGGGTAGGCAGAGAGTTTATTAACAAAAACCAAATTGCACCGGAAATACTTCAAAGAATCAACAATTGGGATCTCACTGAAAAGTTTCTGCACATCAAAAGATATTACCATAATCCCAGCACTTTGGAGGCTGAGGCAGGAGGATTAGTGTGAGTTCGAGCTCAGCCTGGGCTATGAAAGTGAGCTCAAGGCCAATAACAACTGCATAGTGAGACTGTCTCAAAACGACCAAAAAAAAAAAAAAAAAAAAAAAAAAAAAAAAAAAAAAAAAAAAAAAAAAAAAAAA
>PVJA010041644.1:0-17750 GCA_004027025.1 Myocastor coypus
GGGGGATGGGTAGATGGGTGGGTGAATGAAGCCCTGCTGTCTAAATTACCTCAGCAGTCTTAACCTGATCTCCTTCTTTCTGGGTTCCTCCCACCAATTTCCTGGCTCTGGCCCAAGGTACACCCTAAATCTTACTGATGATATTTGGATCTGATCTTAATCCACGATGGAAGCCCTCCCCCCAGGAGCCCAGAAGGGAAATCTCTCTTCCACATACCAGCTGGTCAGAACTGTCCTATGTGCACCTCCCCTTCCTCTTGCTCTAACTGTCACGAGGAGGTATGAGGACACAAAGACAGGGCCTTTCATCCTTTGAAGGGGGTGGTAGGGCCAGGCCCCCATAGGTGCTAGCGTCTGAACCCTGCCATCGGGTGTTTCCTACAGTGGCTGGCTTCACAGCTGGCTGGCCAGGCAAGGAGACAGGCAATTCCAACGCCGGATACCCATGGCAGTTGTCAAGGTGAGACCAAGCTGCAGGGCCAGGAGCCAGGGCAGGGAGGCGGGACCCGGCACAAGTCAGAGGAGGGCAGGGGGGAAACTGACAGACAGGAGGCAGGGTCAGGCTGAGGAAGGTCAGGGCCTAGGAGGCAACACCCTAGAGGTCCAGAACCATCCCAGAGGGACTTTCAGAAGGAGTGAGTTCGCTGGAAGGAGGAAGCCTGGCAGAAAGGGAGCTACTCAGGGACAGCCCAACCCAGGACGCAGTGCCAGAACAGCCCAGGCGCTGCCGAGACCAGGGAAGGTGTGGCTGGGCAGCTGGGCAGCCCCGCTGCTGCTCTGGGCAGCTTGGCCGAGGCAAACACCCAGGGCTCCGAACCTGCCACTAAAGCGACCACGTGGCCTTGTTCAGTCTCCTCTCTCAGGCTTGCGTTTCTCATTCAGAGCAGGGAGAATTCTGACACGGCCGCAGCCTCCTAACACGAAGACCTGTCTCCAAGATCTCTTTATAAATACTTTTAAAGCTGGGCATGGTGGTGCATGCCTGTAACTCCAGCACAGGAGGCTGAGGCAGGGAGGATTGTTGACGGTTCCAGACAAGGCTGGGCTACAGTGAGAGACCCTGTCTCAAAAATACACACACAAAAAAGCCGGGCATGGTGGCACATGCTTGTAATCCCAGCACTCGGGAGGCTGAGGCAGGAGGATCAGTGCGAGTTCGAGACCAACCTGGGCTGCAAAAGGGAGCTCAAGGCCAGCCTCAACTGCATATCCAGACCCTGTCTCAAAAAGGCAAAACACACACACAAGGAACTTACATTGTATCGATGTCTCTGGTTAAAAGAGAGAGAGAGATGGCAGAGTACTGGGCCAATCTTTCCAAATTTCTTTTTAATTTTTTTTTTTTTTTTTTTTTTTTTTTTTTTTTTTTTTTTTTTTTTTTTTTTTTTTTTTTTTGCTTTTTGAGACAGGGTCTCACTATGCAGTTCAGGCTGGCCTTAAGCTCACTTTTGTAGCCCAGGCTGGTCTCGAACTCACATTGATCCTCCTGCCTCAGCCTCCCGAGTGCTGGGATTACAGGCGTGAGCCACCACTCCCGGCTTCTTTTTCATATCTTTATAAGGTGTGATCAAAAACAGAGTGAACACCAGCAACGCCAAGACAGACTCATAAAATCCTTGGTGTCTCGTCACGCACCTCACTTACTGGAACCGCTACTCCTCTCCAAGGTCAACACGACCATAAAGGCAAATGTGTCTTTGAATCAACTCAGGATATTGATTGAGGCAGCCAGGACAGCTTGACGGAAGGCACTCACAAAAGAGGAATTCCGGAACTGCTTCAAAAAGTGGCGCGGACAGCGGGATGACAGCGTTCACAGCGAGGCAGCCTGAGAATGGGTATTTTGAGGAAAGTTAACAGAAACAGGTTTTTTGCTCTAATAATTTAAAAGTTTTAACACTCACTGAGTATTTTTATTATTATTACTTATGCCCCATAGGATTAGAAACCTTCAAAGACTTTATCTTAGGAGTCTTAGTGGAAGTCAGAACCCAGGGCTCAACTCTGACCTCCAAGGGTGAAGATGCCAAAGCCAGGGAGACCTACGCTCCATGATCTGTCACGTGTCCTTGGACTCCGTGGAGCCTACCCCAGCCACGGAGCCCACCCCAGCCACAGACCCCAGCAAGGGCCTTTCCTGTCAGGAGCAGCCAGTGCTGCCCGATTCCACTGCCCGTGCCACTTAGGCCTGTGGCTGCAGCCCTGGCGCCCCATGTCTATGCCAGGCTCTGGAGAACTCCTGAGTCCCAGTGTGCGCTCCAGTCCTGGCTGTGGCCCAGGCTCCTCTGTGCTCATTTCAGCATCTCTCCACCCTACCCTCAGCCTCCCCAGGACTCCATGAGTGACCCAGCACCCTTTCCGTACATTTCTCTTTGGTCTAAGTCACCCAGTGCCGGTTCTCAGCCTTCATGTCTTAGTATCTAACTTATTTTTATATTTTACCTGAGTACAGACAGTTCTGAGAGAACACTGCATAGGGGTGGATGGCTATAAATAATAAAGATAGAAATCGTTACAGAGTGCCCATTCTATATCACTTTGTATTATTTCCTCACTTTACATATATTAACTCACCAAAGCCCCTTTAAAACAAAACAAAAAGCAAGGTGCTGCTCTATAGCCCAGGCTGACCTCCAATTTACTACCTTCCGTCCCGTATGCCTGCTGAGATTACAAGTGTGCACTATGCCAGCTCTCACAAGGCCTTTTAAGGTGGGCTGAGATGAACACTTCCCTTTTATAAACAAGAAACCTGAGGCATGAAGGAGCTGGTAATTTGCCCAAGGTCAAGGGCTTAAATCAAAGCAGTTCCGCTGTAGTATTTGTGCTCTAAACTCTTATTAATGGGTCCCTGAGGTCAGGGGACCCCGGGTCCTCATGCATGCTGGGCACATACTGGGCAAATACTTCTACCCAGACCTGCAACCTGCAACCTGCAACCTGCACCCCCAGCTCACAGTCTCACAGTCTCTCTCTCTCTCTCTCTCTCTCTCTCTCTCTCTCTCTCTCTCTCTCTCTCTCTCTCTCTCTCTCGGCTGGCTCAGCCTGCCCTGGGGCTGGCACAGCATGTGGTGCCTTGGTCCCTGAAGGTGCTTTAGACCGCTGAGCTATCTTGCCTGCCCAAGAAACTTCCTCTTCTTCTTCTTCTTCTTCTTCTTCTTCTTCTTCTTCTTCTTCTTCTTCTTCTTCTTCTTCTTCTTCTTCTTCTTCTTCTTCTATTTGTGGAACTGGGGATTGAACTCAGGCCCTTGCGCTTGCCAGGCAAGCACTTATTCTACTGAGCTATCTCCCCAGCCCCTCACAGTGTCTCTTGTGAGGTCAGAGTACAATTAAACCATTCCGAGGCAGGCATGGTGCACAGGCCTGAAATCCCAGTCCTCAGGGAGATCAAAGCAGGAGGACTGCAGGTTGAATGCCAGCCTAACTTAGAAAAACTCTGTCTTTAAAAAAAAGTACAAGCTATGGGCCGGCGAGATGGTTCAACGGTCTAAAGCACCTGTTCAGGCAAGCTTAGACAACTTTAGGGACCATGGTTCGATTCCCGGCACCACATGCTGCACCAGCCTCACCTCCAGGGCAGGCTGAGCTGTCCATAAGTAAATAAATAAATAAACTTTTTTTTTTAAAGGTGCTAGTTTAAAAAAAAAATACAAGCTAGATCTCAGCACTCAGGAGGCTGAGGCAGGAGGATCAGTGTGAGTTCGAGACCAGCCTGGGCTACCAAAGTGAGCTCAAGGCCACCCTGAGCTGCATAGCGAGACCCTGTCTCAAAAAGGCAAAAAAAAAAAAAAAAAAAAAAAAAAAAAAAAAAAAAAAAAAAAAAAAAAAAAAAAAAAAAAAAAAAAGGTGCAAGCTAGAAAGGAAAAGTAGTGGAAATTTTTGTTTCAAAGTTGACCTCATAATCAACATAAAAACCAGGCAATAAACAACTGAAACTTATGGCAAGCACTAAAGGAACAAGACAATTTACTGTTCCTGGCCTGCTGGTTTATGGAGCCTGGCAAATCCCAGTGCAGGAAGCAAGCCGCTCCTCCGGCTCTGCCTTCAGAAGCAGACGTGCCCGGACGGGCGCCGCCAGGCCCTGTGTGTAGTGACACACCCATCCTCTGGGCCAGCCTGGGCTCAGCAGCCGGGGGCCTAGAGGAGCTTTTGGCAGAGCCTGAACCACACCGAATCCACTGAAAACGAAACAGCGCAGGCACAGGGTCTGTCAAAGGCGCATAGGAGTAGAAGACAGCCCGAAGGCCAAAGATCAGCAAACATAAATAGCACCAGATTACAACCCATCGTATTAAATAAATAGTTATGATCCTGGACTTACATAATTTTTTCCTTTTTGGGGCTGGGGAGATAGCTCCGAGGCACAAGTGCCTGCTGGGCAAGTGCAAGGTCGTGAGTTCGAACCCTGGTCCCACAAAAAAAAAAATAATAATAATAATAATAATTTTTTCCTTTTTTTGTCTGGCTATGATCTTGGGCTTGTTTATTTTTACCCCATGCGTACATAATTTTTTATTTTATTTATTTATTTATTTATTTTTTTGTCTTTTTGAGATAGGGTCTCGCTATGCAGTTCAGGCTGGCCTTGAGCTTGCTTTTGTAGCCCAGGCTGGTCTTCAACTCCCACCGATCCTCCTGCCTCAGCCTCCCAAGTTCTGGGACCATAGGCGTGCACCGCCATGGCCTGGCCACTTATATAAGTTTCTAAAATAATAAAAATGGTTGTTAGCCGGGCGTGGTGGCTCACGCCTGTAATCCCAGCACTCGGGAGGCTGAGCCAGGAGGATCGGTGCGAGTTCGAGACCAGCCTGGGCTACAAAAGTGAGCTCAAGGCTAGCCTGAGCTGCATAGCGAGACCCTGTCTCAAAAAGACAAAAAAAAAAAAAATGGTTCTTAGGCCGGTATGGTGGCACACGCTTCTAATCCTAGGACTTGGGAGGCTAAAGCCTGAGGACACTGCAGGTTCAAGGACAGACTAGGCTACACAGTGAGTTTAAGGCCAGCCTGAGCTACACAGTGAAACCCTGTATAAAAAACAAAAAAAGGGAGCCAGGGAGATAGCTCCGTGGAACAAGTATCTGCCTGGAAAGTGCAAGGTCATGGGTCTGAACCTGGTCACACACACATACACACACACAAAAATCATGTTGAGCTGTTGGCACGTGCCTGTAAACCCAGCACTGGGGAAGCCAAGGCAGCAGGATTACTACAAGTTCAAAGCCAACCTGTGTTACATAGTAGGCTCAAGGCCAGCCTGAATTACAGCAAGACCCTTTCTCACATGTCTGTTGGCACATGCCTATAATCCCGGTGTTAGGGAGACTAAAAGTAGGAGGACCACTGTGAGCCCAAGATGCGTAGTGAGACCCTGTACAAAATATGTAAATTAAAGTATAAAATAAAATGAAAATTCTTTTGAGACAGAGACTCGGTTGCTAGGTTGCCCAGGCTGAGTTCCAGCTTGCAGTCTCCCCACCTCAGTCTCCAGAGTGTAGGAGTGCAGGGAGAGGGTTAGAGGTGCGAGTTCGACACCAGCCTGGGCTACAAAAGTGAGCTCAGGACCAGCCTCAACTGCATAGCGAGACCCTGTCTCAAAAAGACAAAAAAAAAAAAAAAAAAAAAAAAAGCTGGCTTGGCCCCTCGCCCCCACTTGCACCCAGGACACTGAGTAGCTGCAGAAGGCAAGGCCGCAGCTGTCCCTGCGCTGTGTGCATGGCCGGGCATGGGGCAGGTGGCAGCTGGAATGCAGGGCGGCAGCAGGTGGCCTGGACACGTCCTTGGGCTCCGGGCTGGGCCGTCCAGCCGGCCGAGCTGTGCCCATCTCAAGTCTGAGGTTCGCGCAGAAGAGAGGAGCGATGGAGGCTTGTCTGGAGGTAGCCAGAGGAGAGGGCGTTAAGTCCATCTTTCCAGACTTGGAGCCCAGGTCACCCCATCTGGGTGGCAGGTGACCATTTGTCCCGATGTGCACCCCACTTTCAATGCTTTCGGGAAGAGTCAGGCATTTCTGTGTGTGTGTGTGTGTGTGTGTGTGTGTGAAAAAAGGGGGCAAAGATCGGGGTAAGCTGCTCTCAGGGAGCATAAATATGTGCGTGTTGTTGGGTTTGCTTGTTTTCTTCCTTTCTCGTTTGTTTCTTTCCCTCTGAACAAATGAACTTTGTGCTGGGCTAGTTGGGCGTCACTAGATACCTTAAAGTCATATGCAAGTATTTTGTTTCACTTTGTTTCGTTTTATCTTACTTTACTTTCTCTCTGGTGCTGGGGATGGTACTCTTGGGGTGTGCTAAGCAAACGCTCCACCATCGTGCTACACCCCTAACCCTGTACACGCTTTTCTTGTTTCCTTCTTAGGGGGTTGGAATTGTAAACCGAGGACTTGGAACTCTGTGATCTCTAAGCGTCATTTCCTGTGAAAGGACTTCCCGATAAACATGTCCACATCGAAGTTAGAGCATAGAGCTGCATACGGTGCCTCTGGGTGTCTCGTTAGGCCGCAGAGCAAAGAAGCCAACATGGACGACTGTTGTGACCTCAGGAGGACACAGAGGCCACGTGCCAGAGGATCCCAGTGACCAACAAGGACCATCTGAGAGTCTAAAGGAATAATGAGAGCCACTCATTTTCCTGAAAACCGGTCAACAGCAGGAGACAGTTAAGCATATATAGTGTCTCCCTGTGTGAAAAAAGCCAGATTAATTAGCTAAGGAAGGGGGCTTTCTCTGTGTAGAAATAGTTTAGCTAAGACATGAAAGGGCAAGTGACAGAGCTAAAACAGGATTTTGTAATAAATAAATAAAATAAAACATGATTTTGTGACCTCTAGGGAAAGAATCACTTTCGGCCACAGTCATCCAGAGCTCTTAATATCCAATAAAGAGAGACAGCCAGGTATTACTTAACCCTGATGGATGGTCACAATTCCTCCTGAGATGTAGGCGACGTTCCCCAATAAAACACAGGATATCCGATTAAATTTGAATTTTGAATAAACATCTGATAACTTTAGTATAACTCAAATATTCCATGAGACATACTGAAAATATTCACGGTTTATCAAAAATTCAAGCTTAACTGACTATCTTGCACTTGTAATTACCAAGTCTGGTAAATCTTGGAGTATTCTGGCCAAAATAAATCCAAATTCACTGACACCTCCAAAATAATCCCAAACGGTACAAGAGACAGAGGAATACATCAAATGATACCAGGGAAATGTTCTTGGCAGCTTTCAGGCTGTGGGAAGCTCCAGCCAGTGGGACAGGTCACCAGCTTCTTCAACAAAGAGCGAATCCCTCCATTTTCTGCGGCAAATCATACAATGCCACAGACTGAATATGTTTTATTTATTTTTTTAAAAGATTTAGTTTATTGCCGGGCATGGTGGCGCATGCCTGTAATCCCAGCACTTGGGAGGCTGAGGCAGGAGGATTGGTGCGAGTTTGAGACCAGCCTGGGCTACAAAAGGAAGCTCAAGGCCAGTCTGAAATGCATAACAAGACCCTGTCTCAAAAAGACGAAAAAAAAAAAAAAAGATTTAGTTTATTATTTTTTTCTTGTTTCCGAACTTTTGTTTGTTTATTTATTTATTTTTATGACCAGCTCAGCCTGCCCTGAGGGCAGGGCTGGTGCAGCATGTGGTGCGGGGGATCAAACTGAGGTCCCTGAGGCCACCCAAACTTTCCCAAGCAGGCACTTTAGACCACTGAGCCATCCCGCTGGGCCTTGACTGAATATGTTTTAAAGGAAAGCAATGTACTTGCTAGGCAAATCCCAGCTCCCTGGGAGACCAAAGGAGGGCCCCAAGTTTAAGTCCCGCCTAGACAACTTAGCAAGATCTGTCTCAAAATAGAAAAAAAAAATAAAATAAAATAAATAAAAGAAGTGAGGCTGTAGCTCAGTGATCTTTATTTGGGTTCTGGTCCAAGGCGAAGGGGCTCCACATGGTAATGACTTTCTTCTGATAGTCAGGAGGTCTCAGGGGCATCCCATGGCAAGAGGCGGGGAGGGGAGGGAGCCTCCTTGGCTGCCTCTCCCTCCTCAGCACGCACGGAGATGGCACCCGCCGGCTTTACCCAGCCCTCAGCACCCAGTGAAGCTCCCATGTCTAAACACCACAGTGGATGACATTCCTAATCTTTTAGTACCCCCAAAACGCAGATGAAATTTCAACCCCACAGAGTTTGGGGGATGAGCACTCAAACCGCAACCCCAGTGCGGGAGAGAGAAGGCATTTTTGTTTAGATTCTTGTCTCAGTTACTCTTGACAAATACCTCACAGCCAAAATGAAGGAAGGAAAGGTTTATTCAGCTCAGAGTCACTGGAGGCTTCAGTCCATACTTGGCTGGCCCCAAGGCTGAGTGGCACATGGCAGAGGGCAGCAGCTCATGGTGGAGGATTGGTGCGAGTTCGAGACCAGCCTGGGCTACAAAAGTGAGCTCAAGGCCAGTCTGAACTGCATACTGAAACCCTGTCTCAAAAAGACAAACAAACAAACAAACAAACAAACAAAAACCAAAAAAACCCAACAACAAAAAAAACTATAACAAAACAGAGGTCAGAGTCACTTTGGAGGGGCTGGCGAGATGGCTCAGGGGTCTAAAGCTCCTACCATCGTTTGATCCCCATCACCACAGGCTGCGCCAGCCCCACCCCCTGGGCAGGCTGAGCTGGCTATAATTTTTTTTTTTAAAGTCACTTTGGAGCCGGGCGTGGTGGCGCACGCCTGTAATCCCAGCACTCGGGAGGCTGAGGCAGGAGGATCGCTGTGAGTTCGAGACCAGCCTGGGCTACAAAAGTTAGCTCAAGGCCAGCCTGAACTGCACAGTGAGACCCTGTCTCAAAAAGACAAAAAAAAAAAAAAAAGTCACTTTGGAAACAGTGGGTGAGGACTTCCACTTTGCAAGAAAACCACCCAGGCTCTCCTACGTCCTTTTTGTTTGTTTGTTTGTGTCTTTTTGATTCGCTGTGAACATCAGGCCAGCCTTAAGTTCACTTTGTAGCCTGGTTTGGCTTCCAACTGCCAGCAAGCCTCCTGCCTCGGCCTCCTGGGTGCTGGGATTACAGGCGGGCACCGCCCCGCCTGACTCCTCAGAGGTTGTAACAGATCCTTCCCTGCTTGCTTCTAGGGAGCCAATAGCACTGGCTTGTGGAGCTGAGGAGCACCGGGCCCCCTGGGTTCAGGCCCGGACACACGGCACATGGGGCTAAAGCTCTCTGCTCTGCAGCTCCCAGCTTCCCTGCTCGGCTCTGGTCGCCCCAGCGTTGGTGTCTTGCCGTCACCAGGAGGCCCCCACCGAGCGGTGCCGCCATCACCGCGATCAGCGCTGCCTACACCTCTGCCTGTGGGCACTGCTGCTTCCGCCTGAGCCTCCCGCAGAAGCTGAGCGGCCGGCCGGTGTCCCGCCACTCCACCCTCAGACCTGAGGCCCTGGTCACCTGGAAGAGGCCCTCGGGCAGTCTGGCCTCTCTTTATTTACCTGGATTCTTCCTGATTTATTATTTATCTAACAAGCTTTGCTGAGATACAGTGCCCAACCCCCAAGCCTTCCCCTTTCAAGTGGCCTTAGTGCGTCACACTTGCACAACCACCGCTATTACCTAATTCTAGAATATTTTTAGCACTCCCAAAAAAGAAATCCCATAATCATTAACGGTCCTGCTCCCTTCCCACTTTCTCTTGGCCCTTGGCTTATACTTTCCGTCCTCTGGATATGGCTGCTCTAGATGCCTTGTAGAAGGCCTTTACATGTGTCTAATTCCTTTCACATAGCAGTTCTGTGTTTTGGGGCACCTGAGAGCACTGCTCATGCCGGGCAGTGCTCGGCCCCTGGCTGTGCCTCCACCCTAACACACCACAATGCATTCAGGGCTTGTCTACAGAGGCGCCTGTATCAGTACTTCCATCTTTTTGATGGCTGCATAATATTCCTGATAATGCCATACCACATTTTATCACCTGTGCAACAACTGGTGAGCATGTGGGTGTTTTCCCCCCTTTCGGCCATAGTGAGCAGTGATCCTCCGAGCAGGCGTGTAGAAGCTTTCATGGGATCACGATGTCTGATTCTCTTGGGCGTTATCTCCAGGGAAAGACCAACTGTCAACTCATTGAGCAGCTGCTGACAGTTTATCTGCTGTTACTGTTGCAGGCAGCTGAATTAGAAATATTAGAGGCAGTCAGACAGGGCCAGGCCCTCAAGGAGGACATGGAAGGCAAGATGACTTTGCTACTGGAGACAGACACTCCTCTGCCATGGGCCAGATCTCAAGACAAGAGTAAACAGAAGCAACTACATACTTCCCTAGGGATGGGCATCAGGGATTGATACTCTAAGTAGATATCAATCACCTTGGAAGACCCTGAAAAGAGTCACGAGCCCAAGCTCAATAGGTGGTGTTCCTGCCCGCTTGCTACGTGACTTCCCTTCCCATTGGATCCCGATGTTAATTAATTTTACCTGAGCAATGGTGCTTGTAATCTCATTGGTTGACCAGTTTTATCCCACCTCATACCCACCTAAGCGAGTTCCCATGTCTTCTTTATAAAAGTCCCTGGAGGAGACAGCTTCTGGGGGACCCCCGACTCGGGACCCCCCTCCTGTCCATCTCTCGCACAGGAGCTTTCTTTCCCTCAATAAATATGTTCTCCTCATTACTTCTGTTTGTTCCTAAAATTCATTCTTCGGTTTTAGAGAACACAAACTCGAACTCGTCCCAGGTACTTTTCAGGTTGGGGATCCGTTTTCCTTATATCATTTGGAGGTTCCCTATTGGAGGTCACCGACCCCAGATCAGTTTTCTCTTCCTGCATCATTAGGCCCCCACTGGCAGCGCAGGAAAGCCCCACCTCCCTGCACCCTGCTGGGCCGGCAGGCTTTTCTCCACACTCTTCCTGCGGGCCCTTGAGGTGCTGTCTCACCGCAGTCTTGCTCCGCACCTCCTGGCCGGCTGGTGGCGCCGGCTGTCCCATGCGGCAGAGCACGCATGTGCCTAGTTCTCTGCCTGTTAAGCGGCTGAGTCGTTGCTGAGCAGTAGTGCATATACAGCCGTCTGCCTGACTACTTCAGAGGCTGAGTCCAGAGGGCCACAGCTCTGAGGACAGCCTGGGCAGTTAGCAAAGCCTTGGCTCTAAAGTTTAGTAGTGAAAGCTGCTGGGGACGCAGCTTGGCGAAAGGCCCTGGTTTCATTCCCCGTTGAGGAAAAAGAAAAAGACTTTCTTTTTTATTTTTAAATGTGATTATTTTTCTTTGTGTGTGGGGGGGTACCAGGAATCAAACTGACAGCCTAGCACTTGCCAGGCAGGTGCTGTGCCGGTGAGCTGTATGTGCCAGCTATATGTGCCACTGGCCTATATTAAAGGCCAGCCCTTTAACTTAATTTTTGTCTGCTTGACTTGGTGGGGGTGGGGGGGAGGGACAGGATTTTATGCAGGTTTTTTTTTCCTTATGCAATTCAGGCTGGCCTTGAACTCACTTTGTAGCCCAGGCTGGCCTCAAACTCACAGCGATCCTCCTGCCTCAGCCTCCCTAGTGCTGGGATTACAAGTGTGTGCCAACATACCCTGCATGTTTTTTTTTCAGGACCGGGGATTTTACTCAGGTCCTTGCACTTGCCAGGCAAGTGCTTATTCTACTGAGCTATCTCCCCAGCCCCCCATGTTGTTTTTTTAATGTTGAGTTAAAAATATTTCTGTATGTTCACCTTAGAAGTCTCTTGCAAGATATATGACTTGCAAGTATTTCTTCTCCTTCTGTGAGCTGGCTTTTTGCTTTCTTTCTTGATGGTGTCCTTTAAAATCCCAAGTTTTCGATTTTGAGCTCACCTAGTATCTTATGCCTTACCATCCAGCTGTTTAGGAGGCTGAGGTGGGAGGATGGAGAGCCTGAGGGCAGTGCTAGGGAGACAGCTCAGTGGCATAAGTGCCTGCCTGGCAAGCACAAGGCCCTGGGTTCAGTCCCTAGTACCAAAGGGGAGGGGGCAGCTTGAGGACAGCTTAGGCAATTTATTGGTTGGGGGCTTTTTTTTTTTTTTTTTTTTTTTTTTTTTTTTTTTTTTTTTTTTTTTTTTTTTTTTTTTGATGGCCAGCTTAGCCTGCCCTGGGGGTGAGGCTGGCACAGCATGTGGTGCCGGGTATCAAACTGCAGTCCTTGTGGTTGCCTAAGCTTGCCTAAGCAGGAGCCTTAGCAGGCGCCTTAGACTGCTGAGTTATCTCGCCGGCCCCAGCTTAAGCAACTGTCTGAAAAGAGAAAAGAGTTGGAGTGATAGCTCTTCCCACATCCCTGAGTACTGCGACAGGGGACAGGCTGGAGCTCTGCTGAAAGCAGAATGATGGCTTTTTGTTTGTCCTTTGCGCTGTTGACGTGCAATCAACTCACGGAAATGGCCACGCCTTCCCGAGAGGCGTCCCTCAAGAGTGCTGAAGTTCAGCTGCTGCATGGCCATCTATCGCCGCCTCCACTTCACCACCGGGGTCCTTGGGTATCATTTTCCTGTTGTCGCCTGAACCGAGCCACTGGCCTTAATAAAGTTGTGTTTTGTTCTGTGAAACAGGCGTTCCTACCTCTGAAAGTCTTTGGCTTCCATCATGCCAAAAGTAAGCAGATAAATAATAAAACAGGTGCCCCAGGGCTGGGGAGATGGCTTAGTAGAATAAGAGCTTGCCTGGCAAGTGCAGGGTCCTGAGTTCAATCCCTGGTACCACAAAATAAATTTTTTTTTTTTTTTTTTTTTTTTTTTTTTTTTTTTTTTTTTTTTTTTTTTTTTTTTTGGTGGGACTGGGGTTCAAACTCACGACCTTGCACTTGCCAGGCAGGCACCTGTGCCACGGAGCTATCTCCCCAGCCCCTAAATAAATAAATAATAAATTAAATTAAATAAAAAATAAAACATGCTCCCTGGCCTCCACTGGCCCAAGTTCTACCACGGACCAAGGGGAGAGCTGCCCAGGCGCTGGCACTTGGGCAGTGCTGCAGGCTGGGTGTTCAGAGCCGGACAACCCATGGCCTCAGCCCTGATGAAGAGGACCATGGCGGCAGTGTTCTTCCCAGGGGGCCTTGCGCTTGGCACATCATGCCGCCTCCAGAAACCTGCGTCCCCACCCCAGGCATTGGGCATCAGCAGGCCTTTGTTCTATGGCTTTCACTATTCAGCTCAGCCCTTTGGGAGCCGTTCTCTGCCGCGAGGTTGGGGCTGGAAATCCTCCCTCCCGCCTTTGAACGAATGATGCCACATTTTCCTTCTGAATCCTACATTCAGTAATCTTTGCAAATTGGTGGCAAAATTCAATTTAGGCTCCCTGCTCATGCATTTTATATAGCTATGGATCGTCGCCAGATGGTGTTCTATATTTATTTTCATATTTGTCCGCAAATTCTTCATCTTTCTATTCATTTCAACCCCTCCCAAAACAACAAATTAACTTCTTTTTTCCTTTCCTTTTTTTTTTTTTTTTTTGAGACAGGGTCTCGCTATGCTGTTCAGGCTGGTCTCGAACTCACACTGATCCTCCTGCCTCAGCGTCCCAAGTACTGGAATCACAGGCGTGAGCCACCATGCCTAGCTAATTTTTAAAAAAATTTTGCATTTGGTACAGGGCCTCACTGTGCAACTCTGACTCATAGTGATCCTCCTGTCACAGCCTCTCCAGCGCTGGGATTACAAACCGTGCACCACCACGCTCAGTTTTGGTGGCCTGCGCAGCACGGCAGCACAGCATGTGGTACTGTAGATCGAACTCGGGTCCTTGAGCTTGCCAGGCAGGCACGGAGACCTCTGTGATATCTCTGTGGCTCCAATAACAAATTATAAGAACAAAATCAAACTCTTTCATGTGCTTAACTCACCTGGAAGAACAGATAACGCAGAGTTCCTATGCCTGCCCCTCTAGAAAACTCCCTGGAAGAGACAGCTTTCTGGGGGACACCCACTCAGGACCCCTCCTGTCCTCTCCGACAAGAGCTTTCTTTCCCTCAATAGATATGTTCTGCTCATTAAAAAAAAAAGATAATTTAAACCTGACACATCTTTGCACAGAACCCATTATTTGTTCCTCTTCCTCTCTTCCTCCTCCTCCTCCTCTTCCCCTTCCCCTTCCCCAGCGCCACTTCCCAGAGACTTTTTTCTTATTGAGACAGAGTCTCACTGTGCAGATCAATCAGGCCAGCCTTGAGCTCACTTTTGTAGCCCAGGCTGGCCTCAAACTCGCACCGATCCTCCTGCCTCAGGCTCCCAAATGCTGGAATTACAGGCATGCGCCGTTACACTTGGCTTCCCAGAGACTTCTGGGAAGCTGCTCTGTGACCATTTTGCAGCCATCATCTGGGAAGTTGTGGGGGCCACCCACAAAAGGCTCAGAGGACACAGAAGCTCTTGGTGGCCAAAACTCAGTGGTCATTTAGAAAAGTGGATCCATGGGCTGGTCTGAGAGCTTGGCAGACTAAAGTGACTGCTTAGGCCGAAGCAGGGACCAGGTTCGATCCCAGCGGGCTGGACCAGCCCCAACCCACACGCTGAGACAGCGATTGTACTGGCCGTGGTGGTGCGCCCACCTGCAATCCCAGCGCTTGGGAGGCTGAAAACAGGAGGATCACTACAACTCCGATCTGTGCAGTGCGACCCTGTAAACCTGTACTAAAATATACAAAAAGAAACAGAAAGAAAGAAAAGGAAAGAAAAGCAGATCCAAGGTAAGCTCGGCTTCCTCACAGAGGCGCCTGACGCCCACACGGGGCCAGCAGGTTGCTGCCCTGCTCCCGGGCGTGAGGCATGAGGGTGCTTTCATGGAAATAACGGGATTAACAACTCGCGCATCGATCTTTTTCTCCTGTGTTCCCGGGGGTGCTCTGCTGCCGAGCTGCACTCTGGCCCTTTTTATTTGGCACACTGAAACTGGATCTTTTTTCTTAAAGTTGCTGGAGCTGGCCTCACACTCCGCATCCTCCTACCACAGGCCCCTGAGTAGCTGAGATTACAGGTGTCCTCCGCCGTGCGGGGCCTACATTTCTCTTTTAGAATAGTAAATTAAGCTCACTAGTCAGCCCTACAAAAAGGCCAGGAGATTCGAGTGGTTTGTTGAAATAGAGCATCTGTAAAAGGGCTGTACTATACGACTCCACTTTCGCTCAAGCGTTCCTGAATGAAAAGAAATGTATTAACTTTTTCTCCTGGGTGATAAAAATGAAAACTTTCCCATTTTATACTTAATTTTTTTTCTTATATATTTCAATTTTAACCGTCGACCCCTGTGCCTGACTGGGATTGCCCGTGCAGGCCCTTAAACCACTGAGATAACCTGAAATTGTCCCTATTTTTCCATTTTAATAAAGCAAGCTAAGCTGGGTGTGGTAGTGCACGCCTGTAATCCCAGCACTTGGAAGGCTGAGGCAGGAGGATCGCTGTGAGTTCGAGACCAGCCTGGGCTACAAAAGTGCGCTCAAGGCCAGCCTCAACTGCATAGCAAGACCCTGTCTCAAAAAGCCAAAATCAATCAATCAATCAATCAATCAATCAAGCAAGCAAGCAAGCAAGCAAGCAAGCAAGCTAATTCCTTAGGTCCTAAATTCAAATGCACGCCTGGGCATGGTGGTGCACGCTTATAATCCCAGCACTCCGGGAGGCTGAGGCAGGAGGATTCGTGCGAGTTTGAGACCAGCCTGGGCTACAAAGTGGGCTCAAGGCCAGCCTGAACTGCACAGGGAGACCCTGTCTCAAAAAGACTAAATAAATAAATAAATTCAAATGCACGTTCCGAATTTTAAAAAACACACAGCTAAGAGCACGTATTTGACTCTGCTACTCTGGAAAAAAGAAGAGCAGAGAAAACTTACAAATAAGCCACCTTGGTGGTGGAGAAGCAGGCAGAAAGTCAGCTGCGACAGCAGCGATTAGGTGCGCGTGCTGCCGGAATTCCAGGCCACAGGCGGCCAGGCAGCCGTTCGCGGTGCTTCTGCCCCGCGCTGGAGTATCCGGGAAGTGCAGCCTGGCACAGGGCCTGTGTGCAGTCAGAGGACCCTGCAATGTGCTGGTGGAAGAAACCCAGAGTTTTAGGAAAAACACTGAACCGACCTGGGAGCCCTTGCGTCAGAGCAGCTGCTCACCGTAGCGGCCCTTTCAGGTTTTCCATGCACTTTTAAAACATGGTGGCTGGGGAGATAGCTCTGTGGCACAAGTGCCTGCCTGGCAAGTGCAAGGTCATGAGTTTGAACCCCGGTCCTGCAAAAAAAAAAAAAAAAGGCTGGGTGTAGTGGTGCACACCTGTAATCCCAGCACTTGGGAGGCTGAGGCAGGAGGATTGGTGGGAGCTGGAGACCAGCCTGAGCTACAAAAGTGAGCTCAAGTCCAGCCTGAACTGCATAGCGAGACCCTGCCTCAAAAAGACAAAATAAAATAAAACAAAACATATGCTTTTCCAGGTGTGGTGGCTCATGCCTGTAATCCCAGCACTTGGGAGGCTGAGGCAGGAGGATTGGTGCAAGTTCGAGACCAGCCTGGGCTACAAAAGTGAGCTCAAGGCCAGCCTGAACTGCATAGTGAGACCCTGTCTCAAAAAGACAAAACAAAACAAAACAAAAAAACCATATCCTTCTAACTTCCTGGAATTTGCTCCGGTGCTTATAGGACGCACCGGACGGATAGGACACACAGGTGAAACCCCTGGGTGTCTTGCTGCGCTCCCCACACATTCCCAGTAGAAATGGCCTGGCCCTGAACTTGCTGCTGTGCCCTGCATCCTGTGCCTGTTGGTCTATCTGGGCAGTCAGAGGAGGTGCAGTGGCAAACCTTGGGACCTCCCAAGGTGGCCTCCCTACCCTTTGGACCCCTGTGGCACCCTGAAATCAGCCTCGGCATGTCGTTGTTTCACCATTATCTATTTTCTTTTTTAAAAAATGTATTCAGCACATGGGGTGTACAGGGTCTCACTACACAAATCAGACTCATAGTGATCCTCCTGTTTATTCATTTAGTCTTTTTGAGACAGGGTCTCGCTGTGCAGTTGAGGCTGGCCTTGAGCTCACTTTTGTAGCCCAGGCTGGTCTTGAACTCACACTGATCCTCCTGCCTCAGCCTCCCGAATGCTGGGATTACAGGCGTGCGCCACCACGCCCAGCTTGTAATATTTTTTTGTTTTTGTTTTTTTTGAGACAGGGTCTGCTATGCAGTTGAGGTTGGCCTTGAGCTCACTTTTGTAGCCCAGGCTGGTCTCAAACTTGCACCAATCCTCCTGCCTCAGCCTCCTGAGTGCTGGGATTATAGGCATGAGCCACCACGCCCGGCTCTGTTATAATTTTTTAAATTTAAACATTCACATATTTTTGATCATTCTTGCGTGTATAGTACACTTATATCATTGATGTTGTGCCATAGAACTTATCGTATTTTTTTTTATGGCCGGCTCAGCCCACCTTGGGGGCAAGGGCTGGCACAGCATGTAGGGCAGGGGATCAAATCACGGTCCCTGCAGTTGCATAAGCTTGCCTAAGCAGGCGCTTTAGACCGCTGAGCCATCTCACTGGCCTGATTCCTGACTTTCTCTTTACACTGTTTTACCGCCTGTATCCCTGGCCATCGTACGCTTAGTTCTTGCTTTTAACTGTGATACATTCCCTCTCCTGGTTCTGAGCTCAAGTCCTAGGCTCCCTGACCACAAATAGCTGTGCCCTGAACAGCCTCGTGTATGGTTCTGTGTTATTTCTAGGCTCACTTACATTTTTGTCTAATATTCCTGTGTTCATACGCCTGTCAGCTCATCTACATG
>PVJA010041645.1:0-17714 GCA_004027025.1 Myocastor coypus
ACACACACACACACACACACACACACACACGAGACTTTTAAAAGTGAAGGATTGCCCACATTTTCCAAGGTACTTCTAATTTTAAAGCACTCCCTCCTATTGCTATGACATATGACACTAGTTTTAAGTTAATGTTTCCTTCATATCAGTTTTTAAAAAGCATTGCTCCATTTGCTTCAATTCTTTCCAATTTCTTTAACTGAAAGCTATTGATTCAAATTCCTATGTTATTGGAGCTTATGGACACTTATCATTTTCCTGGGTCTGAGGAAGCACATGGCTACTTCATAGTCAAAATAATACTCTGAAAAAGCAAACTTGTGATGCTATCACACAACCAAAATCAAATTCAACACTTTGCTTCTTACACTCTAAGCTAATTTCTTCGTGGGAGAAGTCAGGAAATTTTCTTGCATTGGGAGATAACCTAATTTTTCGGGAACCCAGACACGGAGGAATGGCATGCAAAGGGAGGGAGCCACGGACCCGCGGGGACTGCAGAGCATCTCGGGGCGACTAGCACGCATCGCTCTGCAGGCTTGAGCTTTCCTACTGCTCAGCTTGTTTATGTGTTGTTATGTGCAACAATACATCTGGGGCAAATGACACTGGCTTGGCTTTTGGGGAATTTCGTGACAGAAACGTCCCTTCAGCTATTTGAGCTCAATAGTAAGTTCAACATTTATTTTTGACAGGGGAATACAATAGTAGCAGTGGCAATAATATTTGCTTTTGAAACGGTGACGTAAAGAGAATGAATGGGTCTTCTACAATTCAGATTTTTCTCTTTTCGTTACTGAAGACAGAAATCCAGCTTTACCTTAGCACCAACACCCCCAGCCCTTCACATTTTTTAATTTAGGGAGAAAGGGCTTGCTAAGCCACTGAACGGCCTGAACAAGGCTCAGTCAAGCTTGCATTCTCCTGCCTCAGCCTCCCCCAGTCTCCGCCAGTGCTGGTCCTACAAGCACCCACCACCGGCTCGCTTTCCATTCGTGGAGTCACTGAAGGCAATATTGATGCAAAACCATTTCTGAGACCTTCCCTGGTGTGAATATGTACGTCTCTGTTGAGAATGTTAACCTTTATGTTGTACAGTATCTTATGTACCGTGCCAGCCTAGGAGAAACTGGCTATGTACACCCTTCTGCTAATCTGGGAATTGCAAGTCTACCCTCTGTTGAGAATCGTGCTTGGCCTACAGGAAGGAACCCGGAGAGAGCTTGTCTGGGCGGCACTCAGCCTCCCTGGGGAATTGCTGAAGGACGAGAGTTTTGAAACTGACCTGGGGGAAATGTCACATCCTTGCTGCATGAATGCACCCAGCGAGAACCAGAGGCTGTTAAAGATGCCGAACTCATTGGGAGGCTGGTCGCTGGGTCCCTCCTTGCCATCCTCGGGCTCCTCCGTGTGCCACTCGTAGGGGCTGAACCGGCTCACGAGGAACAGCACCACACTGACGCCGATGTAGGCGAACACGATGCACATCCAGATCTCGTAGGCCAGCGGATCCAGGAAGGAGAACACGCCTGGCTTAGACTTCTGAGGCTTTTTGATCATGATGGAGATGCCCAGACTCATGAAGGGCTTTGAGAAGTCGATGACTTCTTCTCGGACCAGGGTGATGGTCAGAGGCGCGATGGCAATCTCTGCTTTCTAAAAGAGAGAGGACACAGGGAAACACAGAGATGAGCGCGTTGCGCGAGGCAGCGAGCGCCGGAGTTAGCCAGGGCAGCCTCCATCCCCAGCTGTGCCCTAGCGCAAAGCGGTCCCGAGGACGAATAACAACGCTAGTGGCCATGGTTCTGGAGATACTACGCGCGTGGCGCAAAGCATTTTTATTGGTGTTAGCGGTTAGCTGAAGAGAGGAGGACCCGAGAGTGGCGAGGAAGAGGGGCCTGCCTCACTCCGTGCGCACCTCGGACAGCAGTGGAAGACCCAGCAGTCTTCCCACACGGCTGAATGTCTGCACTTGCTGGCAGGGACGCGGCTCTGTGGCAGCCTTTTCCGTTTCACTTGGAGCCTTGCCCGGCTCGTTCTTTCGTCATCCCTTAATATTATGAATTGCAAATGTCAGCCAGCCCTTTCTTATTTGTTCCTTGCCAACCCAAAGAAAACTGATGATAGCGCCTGTGTTTGTATGATAAAATAAAAGCCTTTGTTTGACAACATTTTCCAGCTCAGCGCTCACCCAAGACTGGAAGCTGGCGCTGTTTCCCTGCGAGATGCATACTTTGATTTTTTGGCTTCCAATTTTTGAAAACGACTTTGGAACACAGTAGCTTGGATGCTGATATTATGATCAACAGAAACCGGCCCTCATTTCCAGTTTGTGATGTTGAGCAATTTTCGGCGCAGCTTTCTGTATCTTTAACACGGCCCGTTTAAACTTCCCGACAATCTCACGTTTGTCATTGTCTTGTAGGTGATGGAACTGCGCGACACAAAAATGCGCTTCACCCACGTGACCTCGGGAATCGGAGCCTGTTAAATCATGCCACCTTGCAAACCAAATGAAACAAAACACGAAGCAAAAGCTAAACTCTATTTCGCACACAAGATGCTTTAATTACTTAGTTTAAAAGAAAAATATGTGAACCTAAGAATGGAACCAGAAACACAGCCATGCTCAGAGTAGGCTGCCCCTGTGACATCACTCCTGCGTCCACTGGTGCACCTGATGTCAAACTCGGTACAAAGGCCAGAGGACAGCAAGGACGGAGCGGTCACCACCCCACAGTCCTGCTCTCTGCTGGGAGACTGAGATCTGGCCCTCCACGCCTTCAGGTAGGAATCAACTTCATCTCCATCAACCATGCGCACCTAGGTGAGAGCCAGAACGACTGTGGGCGATTCTCGCTTTCCCAAGGCACAGGTGTCAACATTTTCCTCGTATGCGTAGTGTCTGAGTTAGCTCTAGGACAATCCGGGTATGGCAGCGACAGACGCCGGAAGTCAGGACAGGCGATCTCAGCCCCCTCTGCTTGCTCTGCCTTCTTTCTATATGAGCCACTAGACTGTGCTTCGTAAGTATTCTTCTTATTTTAAAAATAGAATATTATAACACATTATGTTTTCAAATTGCTTTTCTCTTCTCAGAAAACAGGATGAACATTTCCCCATTTCGACATTCTGGTAATAAGCAAGTTTTAAAGCTTTCAAATATTTTACTAAGAGAAACAATCAAAATGCACTCAAATTTCTATTTTGGGAGATATTTATGCTGTTTCCAGTTTTATGCAATTTAAAATGGTAGCTATGAACATTCTTAAAGACAAACTCAGGGCTGGCTAGACAGCCCGGCAGATTAAAGGGACCTCGGTTTCATCTCTGGCATGTAATGCCGGCACTGCCCCCGCAAAACCCCTGAGACCTCGACTGAAACTGGATGTGGAGGTGTGCCTTGGAAATCCCAGCGCTTGAGAGGCTGAAAACAGGACGATCACTATGAGTCTGGTCTGTGTAGTGAGACCCTGCAGACCCTGTGCTAAATACATAGGAAAACAACAACAACAACAACAACAAAAACCAAAAACCAAAGTTTGCACTTATGCGTAAGTTATTTAAGTAAATTCCCAGGGCTGAGGATGTAGTTCAGTGTAACCTGCTCATCTGGTATAGGTGAGACCCCCTTGCCCAGTCTCTGGCACTGAAAAAAATCCCAGCAAAGGCATTGCTGGTATAGATGCTCAGGATTTTTTTCAATGTTTATGATGTATTTTGCCTTGCTTTTGTCTACAAAGACAGTGTGAATGGCTTCCGTCACCAGTGAGGCCAGAAGGGACATGCGGCCTTGGGCCTCCTGTTTGTTCTTACTTATTTTTGCCAACTTTCTTTGTGCAAGGATCCACTATACTAATTAGAATTCATTTTGATAAAGCAAATGGCTCCTCTTCCTTCAATCACTCATCATCTACCTTGTTGTAATCCCATTGTCTCAGAAGGGGCATTAATTTTTGACTTTCCAACTTGTGAATGGTTCAAAACAAATGTGAGTATCAATTTTTATTTTCTATATAGGTTACAAATATTTTTCCTATTCATTATTGAATATTTCCATGACTTGGCTCATGGTACTTAGTGTACTACATATTTTTATTACACATATTTATATCGCCAATGATTAAGCTCCCCACTGGAGACGTGCACCTGCGTATGATGGATGCATCTTAATCCTTTTCCTACCCATTCCCTCTCCTCCTTCTCTCCTTCTTCCTCTAATCCCTTAGTCCCCCTTTCCTTTGTAAAAGCTCTCTCCCCTCTCCCTATTGTATATACTCTCATATTCATGATCTATCTAAATTTATTTTGTGTATTTCATGATGAACTACAAGATTATTCATTTCCACAAAGTTATCCTGCAGTCCTAGCAGGAATAAATGCATAATGTGGCCTTTTGCTGACTGGAAATGCCACCTTTCACATATTCCGTGGCTCTGTGCAGAGTCAGCTGAACGCATTCAAGCACACAAGGTACCGCCACTGGCGGAAGCGAGCCTTAACAGGAAAGAGCACATAAGGAGGAACGGAAGTGCCCCAAGGCCAGAACAAAAGAGACGGACGCAAAGGACAGTGAATGCTGGAGGAAGATGCTGATAGCAACACCCTCTAAAAGACACTGCTGACAGCTGAGGTGTGTGAGTTTTATACTTGGAAACCAGGATCCCCATGGCGTTTCTCTGCTAACACAGGGGACACTGTATGTGACTTGCTGCGTAACTGTCAGTGAACCCCACCAGTAAGTATGCAAAATGTCTCCTGTGGGAGTCAGGTGAGGTTTGTTCTCACTCTCACCGCCGGTGCGAGGCTGGCGAGCCAACGTTTTCCCTTGTACTGCTGCTGTGTGCGTGCTAGGGAGGCATGCAGCGTGCTCTGAGAAATACTGCCTTGGGTTAAGACACAAACATCCACATACGAGAAGAAAAGAAAAAAGAAAAAAAGAGAAGAAAGAGGAGAGTCCCAGGAAAGGCCTGGAGCACTAGGACGCCACAGGAAACAAGGTGCTGTGTGCGCAGGTGTGACCACCGAAAGGACCTCAGGATGTCGGAGCGGGCTTGGGGTTTGGGGTCCTTGTGTGATGGCATTTCACAATCTATTCAGAGCAAGCACAGCTGCAAAACTTGCCAAGTGAAAAGGTAAAGGTTGGACATTAATCATCGAAATGGATTCAAAATTAGTCATCTGGCTGTGCTCAGAATACGACAGTGAACTGAGCTTTACCTAAAGGCCAGGAAGCAGGGCATTCATGTATGCATTAGCAGGCCGAAAGACACTGAGCAGCTAGTAGTACAGACTTCGGAGAATCCCGGGCAAAGAAGCAAATCTGTGGAAAGCAGAATAGTGTGGAAGAAGATTCTCTTGGGGACAAGCAAACAACTGCAGTGTCAGAGACTGGAATTTTGAAACACTCAGATTGGCTAAAGACAGACTATGGTATTATCAATAACCATTACATTAGCTTTTTTCTATGACTTTGGGACTTTTTGATGTTGTAGCATGTTTATTTCTGAGACAGTTTTGCTAATTATGCTTCTCTCCTCCTGTCATTTGCCTTTATTGCTTAAAATATTCCTCCTCCAATAAAATATGATCAGAACACTGGCATGGGTTTGGACCCGAGCTTCCCAGTAGGTAGGAATTCTAGAGGAGAAACATGAAATCTGGGCTCCAGAAAGTAACGCACCTTAGCTAGGCTGCCTGTAACTAGCAAGTAATCTAGGTATGACTGTTTGGATGGAACACGTAATCGTATTTTCTGAAGGCACTGAATTATGGGTTACAATGAGCAACTTTAACATCTCCAGTGCTCCAAAATCAGCAGCTGTGGACCCCCGACACGATGCTGGGCACCGGGGGAAGGTCTGAGCCTGACCTCAAGCGATGGGGCACAGTCAGAACGTGATTCCAGGTACAGAGGGACGCCTCATGTGTAATAGCATTTTAAAACAGGGTCTATAATCACCTTCCTGCTAAGTGTAAAAGGTGTGGGTGTGAGTGGAATATGAGTTGTGTTTTGACTTGACTCTAGTCCCAGGGGATGGCTCATGTGTGTGCGCCTGTCCTCACATCTGGAGAATGGGAGTCCTAGTGCTGAAATTCTTCTGACCCAACTTAAGATAAAGAATATGCGACTTGTACTTACAAAAACTTGGATAATGTCCACGTCTAAAAATTGATTACTGTTTCAAAAGTTTAAAATGTTAATCAAAGAACAGATGTGTGGGAACCTTTTTCCTTTGAACTTAAAGTTTAGTATGAAACTGTCAGGTAACTCTATGCTAGAGTGTGCTCTGCCTGCCTATCTGTCATCTATCTATCTATCTATCTATCTATCTATCCATCTATCTATCTATCTATCTATCTATCTATCCACCTATCTACTGGCTGGCTCAGCATGTGGTGCCTGGGATTGAACCACTGTCTCTGCTCTCTTGCATAAGCTTGTCTAAACAGTCGCTTTAGGCCACTGGGCTATCTCGCTGGCCCCTGTATTTTAGGAAAGGGCCTACAGGGTGTTCAGGATCTCACTAGTAGCTCACTACTAGGTTGCACTCACAGAGATCTGCCTATTTATAGCCTTCCAATAGCTGGGATTATAGGTGCACACTGCCACGCCCAGTCTCAATTGCTGGCTCAGCACGCCCTAGGGGCGGGACTGGCCCTGCTGGCCTGGCACGGCAGGCCCGTGGATAGAACCTCCAGCTCCTGCACCTTCTTGTAGGTACTTTATTCTGCTGAGCTATTTTTGCTGGTCTTCGCGGGCCCCTGTTTTGCCTCTTTTAAAAGTTTCCTTTTCTCCCCTACTTAGCATAACCCAAGCAGCCATCAGTTCTTTCTTGTGGATATGAAACTCAATGCTTGATAATGTCAAACAATGTCCTCTTTGTGCTGAGGCTTTATCCTTCTGTTGTACTGTGCAGAAAATGTTCATTGCTTCCTGGGCTGAGAAGCAAGGGGTAGGATCACGGAACTGCTGCCCTGCAGTGCAGACTGGGCAAGTTGGCCCTCTGTGTGCTTCCGCTGTGCCCTACACCTATGGCTACTCTTTTTCCGGGGAAGGATGACTCTTAGGGTCATTTGTCATCTCAAAGGGGCCTCATAAAGATTGATCAGACGCACGCTTTGAAAGTGCAATCTGCTAAATACAAATCAGCTTTTGGGAAACCCTGGAAGGTATTTCAAGTCTATGGTACTTTTATTAGTTACCTGACAAACAGAGCTGACTGAGAGTGACAGGTTTGGATTGTGGACTTCTAAAATACTGTATCATCCCTAGCTGTGGCTAAGTGACAGTTTCACTTGGACACTGCAGCAGTAGCTCAAGGGAGAAATCCTGCCTTCTGGCTCATTTGGGCAGTAGCGTTAGGGCTATACAGGCCCTTGGCTGGCCTCGAGTGCCTTGGTTGGCCTGGCACCCTCCAGAGAGGGCTGGCATGCTATGGGGGAGGCTCGTTTCACATTCATTTCTAGCCTTTCCTTTTGTGATGTTTGCGAGTACAAAGTTTAAATGCACTGTGATCTTAGGACTATAAAAATGACGAAGTATTGAAAACATTTTACATAAGGTAGTGTATCAATCACCAATTACTTAAACATTTGCATTTAGAAATAATAGTGCTATAGATAACTAGACAAAATAGTAACCCACATAACATTGCTGAAAGAATTCCCTGCCTACAATCACCAAATAACAGATTTACCAGAGTGGTTCTATGGCGTAACAACATCAAAATTAAGGGACCCTGAAGACTATGCTACTGTTTTTTGTTTGTTTTTTTTTTAAGTAGGACAACACTTTCTTGATTTTTATTCCTTTTCTGACTTTGAAGTTATTCAATGTCAGTTTCATTATTTAGAAATTATATTTTCAAGGAAATAGGGAAACATTTGAATGCCATTCATGGCTCTTGGAACATAACTGTGAATTGAAAAAAAGGGTGAAAGACATTTAAAAATTGATGGGTCCACTCAAAAAAGTTTCATACCATCGTGACATTTTTCAATAAGTTGCTTTAACGTGCCATTGGATTGACCAGCTACAATTTTGCATATGCTTAGATATCTAAATTTCTGTGTAAAAATGTGCAACTGCTTTTATCACATTCTATAGGGATTTATTAGAATATCAATGATAGATGGAAAATATTTAAGCCTAATGCATTTAATATTCAGAAAGAAAATGATGTTAAGCTCAAGTACCTATGTTATACAGTAATAGTATCACTAAGGTTCTCTTCTGGAGGGTTAATAATGTAAGTTTACAGACCAAAAATTAGAGAAAAAGAAGGGTTACAAGGATAACCAAGATTTTGGCCCTAGCCCTTTAAGGTCAGTGAGGACTCAGGACATAAGAGAACCTGTGCTATAACATCTTATAACTCAGTTGTGTCCCAAATTTTCTGCTCAAGGAGATTGTGGGGTATCAGAGGAAAGGGACTGATGATATATAGTGTGCCTAAGGAGAGTCACCCAGAGAGAAAACATTCTCTCAGGCCTTCACAGAGAGCAAACTGGTCAAACAATGGCCGTGACTCATCCCAAGAGCTGACACTGACAACAGTTCTACAAAGGACTGTACATGGTTCTAAAGTAAATCCTGAGGGGATTTGACTGATCTTGGGAGATATAAAAGCCATATGCATTGTATCAATTATTGGGAATGTACTACTAATATTTTTTGAAACTGTCACATTGTTATTTCTTATTAAAAGTAATAAAAAATAAAAATAAAAAATAATTTGATTTGCTTACCCCATAAACAAGTTCTCCTACCATCCCATTCCAGATTTTTGTATCTGCGTCCCTTGCTCCATATTTTCCATCGGGGACAATGGCAATTTTATACTTGATACCAATATGCTTTGCAATTTCAGATGCAAGATCTACACAATATCCTTCGTACTTGTCATTTCCTTCAAACATTTCATGATTTTTCTTATACATAACGTATGGGGATTCCTATAATGAGAGAAGCAGAACTGTAAAGGAGAAATTACGAAACATTTGAAAGTCTTCTTGTAACTTCAGTTTCAGAACTTGAGAAGTAGGACATATTTACTACTACGTACATATGATTTTATGTGCTAGAAAAAATAATAAAATAGCTGTCAAGGCAATGCACTTACAAGTTTATTTATTTACTATTATTATTATTTTTGCAAGTTTATTAAATTGCTTTCTATTGGATACTGCAAGTAATGTATTTAAAATGATCTTTAACTGAGTAAAATTAGGCAATACTGACTGTAAATGAAAACTGTCCATTTGTAATTTTCTAGGGAAGCATAAATTACCTTTTTGACAATGTAACCTTCCCCACATATATTAGGAAATTAAATATCATTCTATATTCAACTTTTCATAATACATAACACATTCAAGATCAAATATCTTCATGTTTTGCATTTTTTAGCCTTGTTACACTGTTTTTTAGGAAAAGGCCGACATAATTTTTCTGTGATCACTAATGTTTAACATCAACACTCATTTGCTATATACTTGTTCAACAAAAATAAATTAATATCTTTAAAAATCATATAAATTTGTTTAGCTAGTACTGCTCAATGTTTTGGCATTAATTGGTCTTTGCGACCTTTGAGGCTACTATAAAATACGTCCCAGCGGAGGGCAGCAATTTCCCTGGATTGTGATCCTCCCATTTAGTTTCCTAAGCAACTTGAGTCTAAAAATAGGATGAAAAATGATCGTGAACGTCCTTTAAAAAGGAAATCATTTACCAGCAGCTAATAATTACTGAAGAACTTTTAACTAAAATACATACAGCACCGCCACGCACTCATATGCCAAACTACATAAAGAGACTTGTTCACAAAAGTGTGTTTAGTTTATAAGTCACACCTACAATCTGGTGTGTGTGTGTGTGTGTGTGTGTGTGTGTGCAGTAAGGACAGAACTCCTAGGTATGACCAGCTTTTCTAGTCATTTTACAGGATCACTTTTGGGTGCTATATTACTGACACAATGAACTTGCTTTATATAGAACAGTACTATGTATCTTTATTTAGTACTTTTTTCTCTTTTGTTTTAGACATGGTCTCACTGTGTAGCTCAGTCTGGCCTTGTACTTACTATGTAGCTCAGGCTGGCCTCCAACCCACAGTGATCCTCCTGCTTCAGCCTCCCAAGGGCTGGAATTACAGCTGTGCAGTACCATGCCCAGCTCATAATTGACCCTAGGAATCTTTATTTTCCCCTAGAAAATTCATAATTGTGTGTGGCACTTGTTTTGCAAATTCTAAATTAGAGAGAATTACTTTGCATGATATGACAGTCCTATAGTAATTCTGACTTTGTTTTAAGTTTTTTTTTTTTTTTTTTTTTTTTTTGGTAAATGTAGAACTTTATTTAACAACACTTAATAAAATGTATAAACTGCATGACATTTCACTTTCTAGTAGAGATGGCCTAAATCATTCTACAGTGCAGACTTCTCCAGAAATGGCCTCTGTGCTATTCTCTTTGATGCTGCCCATGTCTGGCATGACCTAGTGACCCAGAGGGTCCCACATCTTTGAATCTGATCAGTATTCTAATACTGAAGTTGGTTAAAGAATGCTTCTGTACCTCCTGTAAAATAAAAGCAAGTAACAACTTCTTCTTTAGATAGATGAAAATTATTCATAGAAAACCTTGCATACATTGGTAGCATCTGAATTTATAAATGTGATTATGAAGATGGGTCAGTTGCTGCAAAGCACTGTTGATTTCTAAAATATGCTACAAAATATAATTATGAGCTAATTCTTTGGTTTTCCTTTATAAAATAGTTACCTGGGTATACCTACTTATGGCAGATTATATGGAAGACTGTGTAGGAAAAGGCAAAACTCTTTTGTCAATTGCTTTGTGTTCTGATTTAAGTGTACAGACGGCTGGTATCTGTAAAGAGCTTCTGATTCCCTTGCAAAGTGGACTGCTCAGGCTTTCTCGGTACCAGCAAGGAGAGCCAGTTCTTTGGGGTCTGAGTCTATAAACACTTGTCACTTTCACCCCTCACTTTGGCTACTGTATTAAGATGTGTAGAAGTTTCTCTAACTAACAAAATATCTAACTGTGAGTTCCCTCTTATAAGCTAGTGAAATTTTTCTTAATATTGTTTAATCAAACATTTATGAAGCACCCACTGTAGGTCAGGCGACTGATCGGAAGATAGGGACATAAACTTTAGTTTTAGAGAATTTATAAATGTCACCTGTCCATCAGTGCTCAAAGCCACCACAAATTCTCTGTAATAAGATAAAAGGAATATGAATGCCGAGGGTTAACAATAAATAACTAAATCTTACTGTCTACTCTGTGCCAGTCACAGTGCTAAATTCTTTAATTATGCCCTTTGGTTTCCTTTGTACATTGAGACTATGAAATAGAAACTTCCCAATATGCAGATGGGAAAATTAAGAGTCAGAGAGGAAGCAATTGTTCAGTTTAATTTAATTTATTTTTAAATTTTTATTTAATTTTATTTTTTCTTGTTTCAGAAGTTTTGTTTGTTTGTTTATTTATTTTTATGGCCGGCTCAGCCTGCCCTGAGGGCAAGCTGGCGCAGCATATGGTGCCGGGGATCGAACCACGGTCCCTGCAGCCGCCTAAGTTTTCCTAAGCAGGTGCTTTAGACCACTGAGCCATCCTGCCCGGCCCAGCAATTGTTCAGTTTTGCAAATAAAGTAAGTAACTGGGCTGACGTCTGCTGAGTGGGCGTTTGGCCTGCATTTTGATTGAAGCTGTTACTGCGACCATGATAATCTGTGCAAGGACTGAGACAAAGGAGGGAACAAAGGAAATGCAGTCCAGTATCTTTAGAACGCGAAGTTCTTTCTGCGATCTCTCTGGTAAAGACCTAGGGACGGCATTTTCTGTTACTCTCATTCCTTTCATGTGTGGTCCATTAAAAGCCCTCAGTAAATACACAGATGTCTTGGTCTCTGCTTCCTAAGTAGCCACGTGGCTGCTGTGTGATTGCATTAGTACAAGGTGAACGGTGAGAAGAGGAGCCCGAGTACGCGTAGCTGCACTAGAACTTCTCGCTTAGATCTTGAAATGAAACCGAGCACGCGAAAGCGCTAGGTCGTCTCTTCTGAAGCGGGAGTATGCATACGTGAATAAAATACTTATTCAGTGTCTTCTTTATCATTTTTACCCCTGATATTTCTTTTGTATAGCTGGAACCATCAGCTCTTTGCTGTTTGTTTTCCAGCCAAGCCCAGCCAACCAAACTAGAAAAACCCGCAGCTCCTGAAAATGTTGACTAGAAATCTCCCCAGCCTGTTCACATAACCAGAGGCAGATAGGCGGCATAGGAGGAGAAAGACGCTTGTGCTGTCAGGGCGTGAAAGCTGAGGCTTCTCTTGCACAGAAGCCGGCTGGGCTGCTCCTCTCTATCCAGATGCTTTGAGAGGCGCTCGTTGCTTTTCTTTCATGCCAAAGCCAAAGAAAGCAGTAGATGTTCACACTCCAAACCTCAGTCACCCAACCCTAAGCCGCCACACACCCAGTCTGCGTGTAGCCTGTTAGACACTACACACTGGGGAGAGAGCTTTAGGTTGACTATCGGTGAACAAACCATTGAAATTGCTTCAATATAATAAAGTGGAATTTTGCAAGCATGAAGGGCAAATGGGGTATTTTTGCACAGTAACGAGATGGAGGGCCTACTATTTGGTTGTGGACAAAAATGGAAGGATGAAAGGACTGGAATACGGTGTCTTACTTCTTTTTAAACAGTGTAATCTTCCTTCTTTATTATCAGCTACTGCGCGCTGTAGGACACTAACTCCTCAGAAGCTATTTTACATGCACTACTTCTTGGTGATAACAAGTTAAGACAATTTTCATAATAGATGGTGTCTTACATCTGCTCTGTTATTTCAGAAAAGAAATCACTTCTGCCTAAAGTAGCTACATTAGGGCTCAGTTAGGAAAATGTTTATGTAAATGGATTTAGATGATTTTTAACCAATAGAGTATAATTTTCCTACTGACAAAAATTTAA
Organism: Myocastor coypus; assembly: GCA_004027025.1. Taxonomy (NCBI): domain Eukaryota; kingdom Metazoa; phylum Chordata; class Mammalia; order Rodentia; family Myocastoridae; genus Myocastor; species Myocastor coypus. The sequence goes on from PVJA010041645.1 coordinate 13,010, forward strand.
ATGTTATTTGTATTTAGCAAAACAAAGTGTTTGCACAAGACACTGACCAGAAAGGCTTCAAAAAATATCACAAATAACTATCACAGTTACTATTAAAATAATCAATACAATGAGATGAATAGTATCAGTCTTTGCTTTTTATGTGGATACTTGATTTTCTCCAAAGAATGTTAAAGTATATACATAATTTAGCCCATGAATTAAATTCTTAAAAATGAAAATTCTGATGTGATCATTCAGTTTGGGAAAAGCGAGTGAACTGAGTGGTTCTACAATTTTAAATTTAGCTAAAATAATATATTTTCAAGTAAACTGAGTTTAAGCCCTTTTGTAAAATGTGAATGTGAAATTGGGAGTTAATATTTGAGATGAGGAAGAAAAAACTTTAAGCTTTGGTGTATATATTCATAGTATATATTATGCATGAATATACATGAGTATATATAATATGCACAACTGTATACAAATGTATACACTGTACATCAGTATAAATGTGCATAAAATCATACATGCACTTATATGTATGCATTGTGCATCTACAAGTTATCAAATAACTCAAAAGATATAAAAATAACTTCTGGAAGATCAAATGGGATAAGTAAAATTGCTTTTAGATTTGTAACATAATTCAGATGCTGTAGTGAGTAAATTTGACTTTATGGAAACTTACCCTAAAGGATTACTGTATTCACAAGCTGATATGAAATATTCCCTTACCTGAGCAATACATCATAAACAGCCTTTAATTTCACCAGCAAAGCTTTGCAGGAAAAGGGTTTGCCTAAATCTCACTGTGGCATCTTTTTCTATAGAGTCAAATAATCAGAAAAAGGAGCAAGATTACAGCAGACATCACCACCTCTTGCTCCCTCAAATTCTACTATGCACAGCGTTTTCCTCAGTTGCTGTGCCTATACTAACCTCATGCCTTGGATCTGACTCCCTGAGGTAGCTTATAAAAGTTATTGCTATTACTACAAAAAGCTAAAAACAGTAGACAAACTCATATCCCACTTTACTGGAGAATGAAAGCAATCATAATTATGAATTATGTTTTTGATCTACTAACTCTCACTAGGACATAAACTCCCTGAATGCTTGATTTTTTTTCTGTGGTTTCCAAATGACATATTTCCAGACTCTAACTGTACCTCACACACAGCAGACGCTCAATAAATATTTATGAATGAACAACTGAATTTCTCAATCAATTTTATTTAATAGCATATACAATTACAGTGTATTGACATAAGTAACAGCATACACAAAGGAAAGGCAAAGGAAAAACAGCAAAACCGTGTCAATTTTCATAAAACTGAATGACTCGCTGCTCACACTTGCCTCACTCTGCATCTAGGAATCCAGACTGCATGTGGCACAATGTGTGGCCCAGCTCTGTCAGTGCTGGGCATTTTCAATCGAACTTCAGGGATTGTTCCCTGCAGGGTCCACTCTGATTTATCCCCACGGAATAACATTTTTTAAAAAAATGAATGAGGTGATGGAACTATTGTAGGCACGAGTCTACCATTTTCAAACAAAGCAAATACACAGTACACTTACAGGGAAAAGATTCTAGTGTATCTCTCTGAATTACTGAATGATTATGCAGTTGCAAATACCAGAGGTATTACTGATATGCAGATTGTATCGCCATACAAAGACAGATGATGCCATTACACTTTTTGGATCGCAAAAATATTGACGGTATCAATCAAACATCAGATAATTTTACAGAATATTCTTCATATATCTACAGGAAACAGATGGATTTTCAATCATTTTTGCTTAGTTTTGATAGCATGCTCCTGAAAACTAGCCATGCTTGTAAAACTAATTAAGTATTTCAGTTTTAAGAATATATCCAAACCATTAATAACAGGGATGGAATAGAAATTTTCTGCATTATATCTATAACACACATAAATGCATCTTATTTCACATAAACAGGCACATTATCAAAAATTTCTAAAGAAAACAGTTTTATGGACTGAGAATACAACCACAAATTCAGCCATGTTTCCTTTCAGAAAATCTCCCCTGACCAATGGGAAGGATAGAATTCTACGGCTTATGCACAGCGACCTCACTTCACAATGTGGGAATGCATTTGTCAGAATTGTTAAATGATCTATTTGCCTTCAGAAAGATCAGTAGTATTTCTTCCTTTGCTCTAGTATCTCAGAAAAGTCACAGATAACTTAAAAAAAATTTTGTTTTCTGGTAGTCCAGAGTTGGTCATCCCAGAAGAATCTCACATGAAAAATAAGCTTAAAAGGCCTACACACGGGCACAAGCCTGGCGCCTTAGTTAGGAATGGTCGAAGAGCGTGGCATTCTTTTCTTTCTTGATCAATTTCTTACCATAGGGTTCTTCATGAAAGGCTGAAAAGAGGAGGACTGCACTGAAGTATGAATCTCCATTACCGTGTCTTTTTTTAGGAAAAGAAATATATAAATACATGTATTGCTTCCAAGTCCCATGCAAACATTACACAATTAAGTTAAAAAGGTTTACACAAACGTTGCTGTTGGTTGGTTTGCATCTTAAAATCATAAACTTCAAATCAAGCCTTGTCAAATTACATGAAATTGCTAAATGGTGATCCAACACAGATGCGACTAATTGTGACATACGAAAGCGTCTCTCTGGTATTTGCATGGGTGACCTCGGTGTCAGTTTTAGAACCAACTTGACGTTACTAAAAATGTAACACTAGAACTTAAAACTGTGTAAGCTAAAAACTAAATTACACAAAAGGCTTTCATGTATTTAGAGTAAGTGCTTTCATAAATAATAATATGTTTGCCTACAAAGACAGAGAGCTGAGGATAAATATCTCTAAATTAGAAAAGGTCACCAATTGTTGATTTCCTTTGACTGGAACTGATTCTAAAGGGCATGTCTGACTTTAGAAGAGGCAAATAGAGAAGATATTCTGCTATTTAAAAGATAGTGTTACTTCACAATGTGATTGAATGAAACAATCACGTTTTTCTTTTTTCTTTTAATTGAATTTCTTTTTTTTTTTTTGTCTTTTTGAGACAGGGTCTCGCTATGCAGTTGAGGCTGGCCTTGAGCTCACTTTTGTAGCCCAGGCTGGTCTCGAACTCGCACCAATCCTCCTGCCTCAGCCTCCCGAGTGCTGGGATTACAGGTGTGAGCCACCACGCCCGGCAATTGAATTTCTTAATTATTGAAAGTCCAATAATGTTATATGTGCATTTTCTCTGGTTAATGAGAAGAATAATAAGTGTAGAAAACCTCTTTTAACATTAAAAATAATTACAAAGTAAAATTAATCTCTAGAGTATTCAGTTATGTAAAACATGCCCATTAAAATCTACACATTACAGACAATGCAAATTATTGGAAGGTTAAACTACCTGAAAATTATAATTTTAAATATTACCATTATTACATTCATGTTTTCAAAAAACATAATAACAATAATAATATGGTGGTTACCACCACGTATTTCCATGAGTGGATGTTGATCATTTTCACGGTTAGTATTTTGTGTTTGGGTCTTAGTATTTCATACATTTTCATCTAGAGTTTGACAGTATCAGTTTTGAACATCTAAGCATTTTTCCAAAAACAGTGCAATATAAGGTAACATAAATACAAGTACTGAATGCACTCCAAGCTCAGGACAAGCCTAGCGACAGCCTTAATAGGATTTGGTAGATCAGAGCACCTATGTCACCACAGAGATTTAGGTTTGACCCTAACTATGGACTGTAGCCAGGGAGTTAAAGCTGCCTGTGGACAAAACGGAACACCATAAAGCATACGCCAAAACTTACCATAATTGTGGTTACAACCACTGTTCTGTTCTCAATAGCAGCTGTATCATTGCCAAGAGTGGGTACGTCTTGAATCAGGACTAATTTATCCATATCATTCCAGTAACCAACCTGCCGAACACAGAAAGACTTCTAAAAACGTATTTTAGAAGAATATACTCTAGTTCTTATGGGAACAGTAAATAAACCTCCAGAATAAATTTAAAGAGGGGATAAAAAAGTGGAAGCATTAAAATTTGCTGATAGACCATTCTGTTGGTGTTACAAGATACTGCCATATCATCTACTTAGCAAAGCATACAGAGGCCAAGACACCAGAACGCGGTGCTGAAGGGAGTCCAGACGGGGACGCAGCAACGCTGGCAAGTTCCCTCTCTTCTGGTGCGAAGGAGTACTGCGCTGAAGATTAATCACATGATCTTATTGAGAAAGCTATGAGTTATATTATAGTGTAGACAAATGTATAAAGGATGTTTTCAAGCCCAAGAAATTCACATATTTTCAAAGCATGTAGAAATGGCTCTTGGCTTGATATAACCTAACTCTGGATACACATACAGTCCTTTTTACAAACTGCTACTTACCTCAATGTTGAACATTAATGTACACTGTTTTCATGTTCAAAGCTTGTACTTGAATGTATATTTTATATTTATTTATTTATTGTCTTTTTTTTTTGAGTCACGGTCTCCCTATGCAGTTCAGGCTGGCCTTGAGCTCACTTTTGTAGCCCAGGCTGGACTCGAACTCACACTGATCCTCCTGCCTCAGCCTCCCAAGTGCTGGGATTACAGGTGTGTGCCACTGTATCTGGCTTTTAAATGTATATTTCAACTAAAACTAATTATATATATATATATATATATATATATATATATATATATATATATATATTT
>PVJA010041646.1:5521-17857 GCA_004027025.1 Myocastor coypus
AAAAAAAAAAAAAAAAAAAAAAAAAATCCACACAAGTAGTAGTGAAAACTGGGAAATCACAACAGACCCTGCAGAAATCCAGAAGCTAGAAACAAAAATTCCAGAAGATCATCTACACCTACTTTGAAAACCTGTATTCTAACAGACAGAAAAATGCAGAAGAAATGGATAAATTCCATGCTATATATGAATTTTCAAAGATGAATCAAGAAGATACAAAAATTCTAAATAAACCAATATTAGTCAATGAAATTGAAGATGTAATTAAAAATCTACCAACAAAGACAAGTTCAGCCTCTGATGGATTTATTACTTACTTCTACAAGAAGTGTAGAAAAGACATAATACCAGTTCTCAGACAATCTATGAAATTGAAATGGAAGCCACTATTCTCAAATCCTGGAAGCAAGCGTTATCCTGATAACAAAATTAGAGAAGGACCCAACTAAGAAAGAGAACCATAGGCCATCTCTCTAATGAACATAGACGCAAAAATCCTCAAATAGATACTGGCAAAAAGAATGCAACAAATCATCTAGAAAATTATAAACTATGACCAAGCAGGATTTACCCCAGGGATGCAGGGATAGTTCACCATACATAAGTCAATAAATGTAATACACTATATTAACAGAACTAAGGGCAAAAATCATATGATCATCTCAAGAGGCAGAAAAAAACTTTTGAAAAATTGGGGTACCCATTCATGATAAAAACACTACAGAAAATTGAAATAGATGGTATTTATCTCAATCGGATAAAAGATTTGTCTGATATGACAAATCAACAGTCAGTGTCATACTAAATTGACAAAAACTGGAAGCTTTTACTCTAAAATCAGAAAGAAGACAAGGATCCCACTGTCAGAGCAATTAGACAAGAAAAAGCAATAAAAGGAATAAAAATAAGAAAGGAAGAAGTTAAATTGTTATTTGCAGATGACATGATCTTCTATACAGAAGACCCCAAAAGCTCAACCAAAAGACTTCTAGATTTGCCAGCCAAATTCAATTACATAGCTGGATACAAAGTCAACATTCAGAAATCAGTAACACTTTTGTACACAAATAATAAAATCCCTGAGTCAGAAATTAGACAAAAAACACCTTTCACAATAGCATCCCAAGAAAATGAAATACTTGGGGATCAATTTAATAAAAGATATAAAAGACATCTACATTGAAAACTACAGTACTTTGAAAAAAGAGATTACAATGGATATCAAAAAATAGAAATATATTTCATTTTGGGGTAGGAAGAACCAATATAGTGACAACGGCTATATTTCCAAACTGTTACACAAATTTAATGCAATTCCAATCAAAGTTCCAACAATGTATCTCACAGACTTAGAGAAAGCATTCCTAAACTTGATCTGGAGCCAGAAGACACCTAGAGTATCAAAGGCAATTTGGAATAACAAAGACATGGCAGGGGGCATCGTAATCCCTGACTTGAAATTATACCATAAAGATACCATGATAAAAGCAGCATGGTACTAGAAAACAAACAAAAAGATCCAAAGATCAATGGAACAGATTAGAAAATACAGAAACAATTCCAGGCATACTCAACTGCATTATCTCTGACAATGGAGACAAACACCTTCACTGGAAGACAGATATCTTCTTTAATAAGTAGTGCCAAAAAAAAACTGGTTTTGTACAAGCCAAAGATTAAAACTGGACCAATATCTTGCACCATGCACCAAACTAAATTTGAAATGGATCAAAAACCTAAACATTAAAAAGGCTGGAAGACAGAATAGATAAAACTCTTGAAGACACTGGCATAGGCAAAGACTTTATGAATAAAACTCCGATCACACAGGAACAACCACAAAAAGTCAGTAACTGGGATCTGGTTGAACAGCTTCTATACCACAAGAAAAACCACCAACAGAGTGAACAGACAGCCCACAATGTCATAAAAAATGTTTGCCAGCTGTTCCTCAAAGGATTCCTATCAAGAACATATAAACAATTCAAAAATATTAAATCTCCCAAATTTTAAGACCCAACCCAAAAATGGGCATCTGAGATAAATACATACTTCTCAAATGAAGAAATACAAACAGCAAATAAATATATGAGAAAATATTGAACACCATTGGTAATTTGAGAGATATAAATTAAAACAACACTGAGATTCCATCTTAGCCCAGATGGGGGGAAGTGGCTATTAGCAAGAAATCAATAACAAATGCTGCAGGGAGTGTGGCAAAAGAAAATCTTTCTCCACTGTCAGTAGGACTGTAGAGTAGTACAACTACCATGGAAAGCAGTGGGGAGATTCTTCAAAAAATTAGGACTAGAAGCCTTATTTGACCAGTTATTGCCTTCAAGTTATCTTCCTAAAAGAATTAAAAACATCATACCACAGCAATATATGTGCACCCATGTTTATAGCAGCACAATTTGTAATAGCTAGATCTTAGAATTAACACAAGGAAGGAAGAGAAGTTAGCTGCTTGAGCTGCTGCTATGCCTCCCTTTGTTCTTGCTCTTTGCCACTATGAAAGAATGCTCTCTGCCATGTGCCACTCTGCCTTGGAGCCAGCCGAGTATGAACTGAAACCTCCAGTAAATGTGAGCTAAAAAAAAAAAAAAAAAAAAAAAAGAATTAACACAAGTGCCCATCCACTGAAGAATGTTAAAAAAGATGTTGTCTTTTTATACAATGGAGTACTATACAGCCATAAAGGATAAACTTGAGACTTTTATAGATAAATGGATGTAACTTGAGACAATATTCATAAATGAAATAAACCAAACTCACATATGTGAACTTTGTATTGTCTCCTAGTGTGAAAAGATGAAAAAGTAAGCAAAACCCAAAATGTACAATACATATTATAAAATAGGAATAAAGAAAAGAGAAACTGGGATAAGGGAAAGAAGAAAAGAAGGAAAAAGAAAAAAAACATATTCGGATTTCAATCATACTTTGGTATATAATAGGAGATGGAAGTCAAATATTGACCCTGGACTGATGATCAAAGTAAAAAGATGTATAGGGCTGTACCCCAGTAAAATAGATTTTAATATACACTTAGCTACTATATCAGTATGTAATTTTTGCAAGGGTCTGCAGAAAAGAGTGATGGTTTTAGCTCACAGTGAGAAACTTAGTGAGATTCCATCTCAAGGTAAAAAATGGCTGGGGGTATAGCTTGGCATAAAGGTCTTAGGTTCAATCACTGGTCTGCAAGTATATGGGGTAGGGAGAAAGGAAGAAAACATTAATGACAGGCTTATTAGGAACCCATTAGCCTCATGGATTACAGCATAACACAGCTTCAGTGAAATACCATCTTTCTACTCAAATTAACTTTATGAGACCAGTGTGATGGTGTGTGCCTATAATCCCGCAATCAAGAGGCTGATGCAGGAGGATCATCAGTTCAAGACCAGTCTAGGCTACATAATGAATTCAAGGCCAGCTGAACTATACAGAAGACCATCTCAAAGCGACAAACAACAAAAAAAGAAAGACAGATATCTTACATTCCTGAATTTACATCTTAGAGCTATTACTCCCCAGCTCTGTAACTCTGGTGAAGTTATTCAATTTTTCTGACTTTTTACCTAATAAATAAAAATGTCAGTAATAACAAACTTATAAGATTGTTGTGAAGACTAGATGCAAAGCATGTAAAATACCATATCTGAGATATATAACACCAGCAACTGAATTTCTAGATAGGTATCCCTCAATGCAATTTTATGAAAAATGTACTTTTTATTAAATTGTTCATAACATTTTTATGAGGTATGGTTAGGAAATACAGTGAATGCCACATTTCAGTATATTTATTACAGTAAAAGACACACTGCCATAATCCCCTCAAAAACATTCCATCACTCTGAACACACTTAACTCATCAGTCTTGCCACTTGCTGAAGCACTTCCAGAAGTCCTCTTTCATGTCTTTAGTTGTACTACTGTGGCTGCCTTGGCATCCTAAATCAATTCAACACATTTACCCTTCATGGTCATTTTGACAGGGTAAGAACCAGAAGTCACCTGGTGCCAAATGCGGTAAATCAGATAGATGAGGACACATCACATTTTCATGAGACTGCCTTTCCACTGGATGGCACACAGCAGCAGCATTCACTGTATTTTTTTCCCCACATCTCATAAAAACATAAAAGAGAAATTGCATGAAAGCACATAGAAAGTAGAACAATGAGATAAGTGAACGTTGCTGCTGCATAACAACAGGCCATATTCTGAGAATCAATGCCAATGTTTTTGCTACATTTATCCAATAAACACCATATTTTTATCATCCCATGTATATGAATAATGAGCAAGTTAAAAGTCATCCAAGTATATAGCAGTAAGTGAATGGTTAAGTAGCCATAGACACACGTATTTATCTAGGAAAGCTGGGAAATGCATATTCCCAGGACCTTCTGTTATGGTTGGGATCTAAACTGTCCCCTGAAGACTTAGCACTGCTGATAAGCTTTTGGGAAGTGACTGGACCATGAGGCTTTAAGTCCAACAATGGTTTAAACCACAGTAAGATCAAGACCTGCTGGAATGACTGGCAGGTGATGCAAAGAGAATATGAAGCCTAGCGAAAGGAGTGGCTCAAGTGACCTTACAGACTACATCTGGTCCTGGGCTCCTTCTTCTCTGACTCCTTTTCTGCTTCCTGGCTGTCATGAAGAAAGCAGCATTCCTCTAGTACGCACTTACACCCTATTTCTGACTTACCACCAACCTGTCAATAACACAACCTACTGACCACAGACTAAACTATAAAGCAAAATAAAGTCTTTCCTCCACATTTTTTTAAGTATTTGGTCACTGTAATGAAAGCTGACTAACACACTTATAGTCAAACAGTCTGCTGACCTGATATAGGATCAAAAAAATGTAAATGTTAACAAACAATCCTAAGTGATTAGGATGGACAAGATCTCTGAAAATTGTGCATTAGATGGAATACTATGATGCCACTACAATGACAATATAAAGACTTTGTAATAACTTTTTAAAAACATATATTATACTACCAAATGAAAAACTTAGGCTTCAAAATTACATACTTTATCTGATAACTATATTAAATATGCTTAGGAAAAGTTTTTAGCAATAGAATCATAGGTAATTTTTTCTCTTTTATTCAACTTTTTAAAATAGTGACACTATCATCATAAGTGAATAACTATCAAACCCCAGTCCCAGAAAAAAAATAATAAATAAGTGAATAACTAATATGTTAAAAGGAAAGTTAATGGATTTCTATAGCTCTAAGGATAAAATTCAAACTCCTCAGGGAAAGCACATAAGTCCTTCAACCTCTAGTCTTACCTCTTGTCCATGCTCCAAATTACTGACAATACCTCCAAATTATCATCTACATGTACATACACTGTTAATGAATATACTGATCCTTCCATCTGAAATATCGTTCCTCCAACTTGTCAGTCTGGCAAACTACTAGTTATCCTACAGTATCACCTCCTCTCTGAACCTTCCTCCCAAGCTCTTTCCAAAGAAAATTAAGGGTGCCTCCTTCATGCTCCTTGTGCTCACGCAGCACTTTGGGCATTTCCGCTGCAGCATATTCAGCATGCTATATTTCATTTCTTTGTTTATATACCTTTCTTTTGTAAACTTGTAATTAGTCTACAAGAACTTGGGGTTGGAAGAAATGATCTCATTCAATTTTATAATCCACAACATATCCAACAAATATCTGTTGAAATAATAAGTGATCATCTGTTAATAAATACTTGTTGAAATAATAAACAACCATTCCTTGTCACTCCTCTTAGTTGTTAGTTTGCTATCAAGTTCTGATGGACCTGATGATTAGTTGGATAGTATTTGTTTGGTTGGATAATAAGTTCAGTGTAAGTACACCTAAAATGTAGCAAAAAAAATACAAATGAGCAAAGAAATTTTTTAAAAGTTCAACCATTATTTTTAAGTTTTTGGTTTTTTTCTCAGAGGATATCTTCAAAGTTTCTATCAGTTTTCAGTTTTACACACTGGTGTAAACAAAAGCCAAAGCAATCTGAAAAGGAACAATTCCGTTTTAAGCTACTCACTGCTGGATTTTATCAAGACAAAAACGGCCCTGCATAATTCCTGCTGCTAGCCACAAACACACTCCCACTCACTTCCAAGTCACTAGATAGCAATAAAATAGCTAAACAAAACAGAGATAATTCTCTAAGTAAATATGGCAGTTTTTCACTATATTCAAAATACTATTTGTATGGAACATAATATTTTAAATGCAAGTTTGTAACTAAAGGTAACCAAACAAGAGCCCAAAGTGACTAAGAATAATCTAAGTAAAAAAAAAAAAAAAATAGATGATTGATTGATAGACAGACAAACAGATCTAATGCTGTAGAATGCTAACTGGGGTTCAAGGGTCAAAAATTCAAATGTTTCCATTTCACAGTAAAAAAATTTACAGAATAACCTAGAGACTGAAGTCAACTTGCAAAATTATTTTCTTTAATGTATTTATTTGATACAGGGTCTCACTATGCAGTTTGGACCCAGTGATCCTCCTGTCTCAGCCTCCCCAGCACTGGGGTTACAAGCTTGCACCACCATACCTATTTCTGGGGCCACCAAGGCACATATGGGGTTCTAAGGCCAGCAAGGCATGCAGAACCAGAGATCAAATCTGGGTCCTTGCCCTTGCCAAACAGGTGCTTAGATCGTCAAGCTATCTCCCTAGTCCTACAAAATGATTTTTAAGTAAAAAGGAGTTTGAATCTCAAACCATATTAGCTATTACAGCTGTTATACAATTCTATTCCATAACTTCGTCATCTGTGATTATATATATATATATATATATATATATATATATATATATACACACCTAAGAAATATCTTCTGCTCAGCAGACTAAAGCACCTGCTTAGCCAGAGTATGTTGGCGGGGGTTGAATCCCCAGTGTGTGGTGCCAGTCCCACCCCCCAGGACATGCTGAGGCTGCAACTGAGACTGGGCATGGTGGTATGAGCCTTAATCCCAGTGCTTGGGAGTTTGAAAACAGGAGAATTACTATAAGTCCCATCTACATAGTGACCCCCTGCAGACCCTATACTAAATAAACAACAGCAAAAAAAAAAAAAACCTTCTGAAAGTAGGCGAACAATATGCCATATATTTATATGTAAGAGTATGGTACATATAAATCTAAAAAAATATAAATCTAAAAAAAAGCTCTAGGTATTGAATAAGTAGCCAAGAAACAGGTTTCACCATCACCAGCCCTATTTCTCCAAACAAATCCCTTCCTTTACAACCTTATTTAAAAAAAAATCATCCTTTATCCCACTCCCTCTTGTAAACAAGACAAAATCTACTCCATTAGTCCTGCCACAGAGATCCATAACTTTACTATTTTGGCCTAATCTTGTGTTAATTCTTTAAATAAAAATAATAAAATATTATTTCTTCTAAACAGTTACCTTCCTTTCCTTCTTCCTAAAAAGCCTTACTGATGAATCATACTTCACTGTAAATTAACTGTTAGTTCCCGCAAATAGGTTTTAGTCATGGGGTAAAGACAGGACAGGAAAGATGACATAGACTGAGTCCATGATATTAGAGAAGAAATGACTATTGAGGAAGGCAGAAAACCAGAAATAATGAAATCAAATTGTGTGGACTGTTCAATTTTGAAAGTTCAGTATTTGTTGTTCTTAGACTACTGCTCACTATGCAATCCATCCCATATCTACCTCTCATACATTTGCTTCCCTGCAGGAAATGGGCAAAAAACACAAAAACTATAGCCAGGGTGTTCATGTAGTACTTAGAAAAGACTAATAGGATCTTTTTCTACAAAAAGAGATTTAGATACAGAAGATTAGAGGAAATGTAAAACAAACAAAAAAAAAAAATCAGGCAGTCAACACAAAATGAAGCTGACTGTTCATCAATCAAACCATAATCCAATCTGGTCAAAGAATTGGCTTAGCTCCCCTAACTAGAATTAGCCTGTTTTAAAAAAGCTTCTCTCACAACATAAGAGAATCCACGTAAGCCTATAGCATGAGTCAAAGCTCCATTTCACAGCTAGATCTATGAAGACACACCATGAAAGAAGAAAAGCACTATTCATAAAAAGACCACAATGACAAACTAACTCCTGGGCTAGCCAAATAGTTCAGTGGATTAAAGTGCCTGCAAGCAGGACCAGGGGCTAGTTTGATGCCTAGGCCTGCCACGCAGACCCCAGCTCCAGCCCCAGGGTGCACTGAAACAGTAACTGAGACTGGGTATGGTGGCACATGCCTGCAATTCCAGCTCTTGGGAGGCTGTAAGCAAACAGATCACTAGAAGTCTGACCTCATAGTGAGACACTGAACACCCTGTAGACCCTTCCCTAAAATACAAAGAGAGAGAGAGAGAGAGAGAGAGAGAGAGAGAAGAGAGAGAGACATTAACTCCCTGTACACTATAGTAAATGAAAAGAAACTTAAACAAAATTCATCCTTTTTAATATTTTTGATCCACCCTTAGAAAATAAATTTCAAGCCTTACCCAGGTTTGACACAAACATAAAATTCATTTGCTATCTTAGTGATGTAAAATAAATAAACTAGAACCTAAGAAGAGTTTCTAAATCTGTATAAATACCATTAAGTTTTTCAACTAACAAATTGCCTTCTCTGAGGTTTACACAACCTTGTCATCACATACATGAGAAAAAAAGTGAAACACAAATGAGTCTTCTATGTAAATCCCTGCTTTTTCAACTATAACATATTCACTCATATTACCATGAGTAATCCAAACTCAATACATTTTAATTAACTGAAATCATTCTGCAGTATGTCCAAATTAAAAACATACTAAGGGTTTCTAATGCTGAATACCTGCAGGTTCCATAGGTTAAAATTTGTCTTTTCTAACCTTTAATTTGCATTATGTTGTGTTCCAATTTCTAGTCAAACATTTCAGAAGAATATTCAAATATTCTATAACAGACTGAAAGAACTGTCCAAAAGTTACCTCAAATGCATAAATTATCACTATACAAATGAGCTAATCAACTTTTCACTTTCACTGGAAAAGCTAAATTGCTAAAGTCAGTAGACACAATGCTGAATACTGTACCCTTCTACCTGCATGCCAGTGAAGACTCACTCTACCATTCTATCCACAGTAAGAAATCACTGACACACACACTAGGAACTGTCCAATGTGAGAATGGACCGCATGAACAGTAGTTACTGGTCGGTTATCCTAGTTCTTTGTACAGATCATTCTCACAGTTTTGAAGAGGGAGCATCAAACCATTCTTAGAACAGAAAGAGACCAATACCACAATTTCCTGCCTCTCTCTCTACCTTCCCATCATGCAGCTGCCATTGTTCACTTTGGCAGACACAGCTCCCTGAACATAATGGTACAATCACTGCTCCAAACAGCATTAGTGTTCAAAATAGATAACCCACTTGCAATTTGACTATTTTTACAGATACAACATTTTCACAAAGCTTAACTGCTCCATTTGTGATTTATTCCATTTAACCAAGTGCAGCTTCTTTATGAAGAGTGCCAATAACCACAATTCCCCATTGTGAAAAAATCACAATGCTTCCTCTTAATCTCCTTGTGCCATCACCAAAATCTTCAGGAGTTGAATAAGAAATCTGAAAAATTTATAACCTCCCTGGTCTGGGTTTTGGTAACCAGATGATAACTTTCTCTGTATTTCTTACTTGTCTGTGTTTTTTACACAGGGATCCTAAGAATTGGATCTTTTATGTTCAGCAAGAATTTACTAAGTACAGTCTTTACATTACTCAATTCTTTGAAACACTAAGAAAATCAAGGAAATCTAAGGCATTCGCAAATGTTTGTGCTTTATTAATATATAAATATTTCTTAGTACTTCAGTCCATTAAAAAAATTTCAAATAGGAATTATTTTTTTGGAATAAAAGGAGGTAGGCATGGTGGCACACAGTTATAATCCCAACACTCAGGAAAGAGAGGCAGAAACATCACAGAGTTTGAGGTTGGCTTGGGCTACAAAGTGAGTTCAATGTCAGCCTTCACTGAATAGTGAAACCTCAGTGCAAAAAGACAAAAAAAAAAAAATCAAAGTAGTGGTGCTAAAGAAAAAAGTATTAAAATGTTTTGTACCTGTCTCATGAAAGATGTAAGTTTAATAAAACAAAATCTTTTATGTAATGTAGAGGAAGAAAACAAAGGAGACAACTTGAGTACTCCGATGAGCTCTGGTTTCTTTAAAGACAAAACGGGCTGGTGAAGGGCATAACTGAAAACAAACACACAAAAAAACATACTTTTCACACAAAAATGCTAAACACATGAGCTAAGTTGGAAAAAAAAAAAAAAAGAATGGAGGAATAATAGTTCCCTAATGTAAATTGTAAATCTGACAATGTAAAACTGTAGAACAGAACTTCAACCATAAAAGAATCTCCACTGCTATCTAACAATGCCAAGAATCTGAGTCCTCCCAATTTGTATTTTTCTGTCTTCCTTATTATGAATTATTTTCAAATTAGAAAGGAAAAACAAATAAGAGTACTGAAGATTCAAACAAAGAGCTCATAAGAGACACTTAACTGCTTTAAGTGAGTGTTAAGTATCCATCCAGACCCAGAACAATTACAGGCAGGAGGGTAGAAGTTTTGATTTTCATCAAAACTAGGAATTGCCAATGGCTCACTACCAGAAACAAGCTATAATAAGATGGCCTGATTTTGGTGGAATTTATAAACTTACTACTAGGGACAGATCAAAGGAATACCATAAACAGCACACAGCACAAAGCAAGGCAAAGGATAAAATATCTCACAATGTTATCACAGGCATGGAAAGAATTAGCTGACTGATAGTTCCATTAAGTGGCTCTAAGGTAAGAACAAAGTCTATGATTTGCATAGACTTATTTTTAAAGTGACATCAACCTGAATATAACAGGGATATATCATGTGTATTGAACGCCACTAATAGGAAACATTATTATGTGTACTTAATCTACAGATGCTATAAAGAACAGAAGTTAATATGCTGAAAGACAGACTCAAGAGCTGAAGAAAAAAAAAAAAAAGCATGGACTACAAATACAGGCTAAAACTGTAACAGGAATGACAAGTTTAGCCAAGACTATTACAAGTACCAGATAGGAGAATTATAGCTTCACAGATCACTGAAAAAAATACCTGGGAGTTCTAATGGACTATAAGCTCCACATAAACCACTACCATTTTGGCGTTCGATCAATAATGACACAATAATCTCAACAATTTTAATTCAACATGTTCATTGTAGAAACTGAAAAATGCAGTTTAAAAATATAAAGGTCAGAAATTGCACCACTGGGAGCTGAGCCTCTACGCCCACCGCGGGTAAGCTCCCTGAGCCCCTCTGCCCTGCCTCTGCGTTCCCGCGACTAACTTCCTGTTCCAGCCCAGACCCAAACCGCACTGCTGGGAGCGGAGCCTGCGCGCCAGCTGGGTCAGGATCCTTGGCCTGCCTTCCCTTTCCCTGCCCCCCCCCTTTTATTTTATTTTTAACCCCTCCAGCCCAAGCTCCAGCACCGAACCCATCAAACAGCACGTTTGGCAACAGACCCGGTCCACGAGCCTACCAGGACTACTCAATCCCAAAGCTCCACCTCCACCTACAGACCACATCCCCCAGGATTCACAAAAGCTAGCAGCCAGAGCCCCAACACAAAAGTCAGGAACCTCTGTAGAAGAACCACCTTGGAGTCTCCAGACCAAACGCCCATAGACACAGCAAAACACCACCAAAGTGCAGAGGTCGCTTCCATACAAAATGATAACAACAAGGAGTAGGAGGCAATCTCAGGACCCGTGCCCACCCAAATCAAATACAGAAGACACTACTACTATCACGGAAGAAAATGAGAATTATGCAGATGAAACCTCTGAATTGGTAGCATCTGAGGCAGACACACAAGTGCAAAAATTTATAGAGCAACTGAGATCAGAGATAACATCTGACATAAAAAAAGAAATACATGAAGTGGAAAAATGGCTGGAGAAACGTATAGAGGACATCAGAGCAGAAATAATATCTAAAGTTGACAAAGACATGCCTAAATCAATAGCATCCCAAGTAGGGGAACAACTACATGAAAGTAGAAAGGAGAACAGAACAGAAATAATCTCTGTATTAGAGAGAGAAAGGATAACCATAATGACAGACTTCAATACTATTAAAGAAGACATCGATAAAAAATTAGAGGAGAATAGAAAAATGATGGACTCCCTGACGGAGCAATATAGGAAAGACATAGATCGCATGAAACAGTTTCAAAGAGATATACAAGAAA
>PVJA010041647.1:0-17758 GCA_004027025.1 Myocastor coypus
CTCACTTTTGTAGCCCAGGCTGGTCTCGAACTCACACCAATCCTCCTGCCTCAGCCTCCCGAGTGCTGGGATTACAGGCGTGAGCCACCATGCCCGGCTTGAGCTGGCCATATTAAAAAAACTAAAATATATAATAGAGATGACATTATTTGCCACACAAGTGTATCAGAAGATTTTGTTGTTTTAGGGCCTTTTTTTTTTTAACTTTTAGGTTATGGCCGGCTCAGCCTGCCCTGGGGGTGGGGCTGATACAGCATGTGATGCCAGGGATGGAGCCATGGTCACTGCAATTGCCTAAGCTTGCCTAAGTAGGCACTTCAGACCACTGAGCTATCTCGCTGGACCCCAAAAGATAGTTCTAATATATGTAAAAATACATTGGTCATAGCTCTTGTTTAGCATAAGTACATTTACATTCTTTGCATCTCACTATATTATTCTTAGAATGCAAAATCAAATGCCATTGATGGTTTATGTCAGGGTCTGAGCTTTGTTATGTCAGTTGAGTATTCATTTCATGGTACACCCAACTCACAGTTGGTTTTCTTGGGATTAGGTTGCCTAATTTAAGGCCTAATCTCCACGTAAGAGATCTACCACCTCATTTCATTTTTTCTGAGGTAGGGTCTCCCTATGCAGTTCAGGCTGGCCTTGAGCTTACTTTGTAGCCCAGGCTGGTCTCAAACTTAAAACAATCCCAAGTGCTGGAGTACAGGCATGTGCCACCATACCTGGTTAAACACCACCTCATTTTAATTGCACCTTCAATTGGAATCAAAATACATGTGTGTCACATTGCATAGAGCAGCCACTTCGTAGAGCCATACTTTCGTAACCACACCAGTAATTGCATCCCAGTTCTTTGCCCCTACGGTTCCATCTTATTAAATCTATCTCACTTTCATTGTACTTCGTAGGTAAAGTATACATGCTTTTGTGTATTCAAGGAATAAAATCTCACCTGTGGTTGTGTCCCCACCCCCCAAAAATAGTGTGTAGATTGTTATGTTAATGTTTTATTTCATTCATTTCCTAGGCTTTGGGGTGAGCCTGTTAATCTCCGTGAACAGCATGATGCTTTAGAATTTTTTAATTCCTTGGTGGATAGTTTAGATGAAGCTTTAAAAGCCTTAGGACATCCAGCTATGTTAAGTAAAGTCTTAGGAGGGTCCTTTGCTGATCAGAAGATTTGCCAAGGCTGCCCACATAGGTAAGTACTGATTACATATCAAAAGTATAAACGGTATTGTTTAAAGTCTCACAAAAATTGGAATTTTACCAGTGCTCATGCACAATGGTAGAGTGTGCTACTGTTTTGAAAATTTCTGAAACTAAATCAGTAGTTATACTGAGAGTGGTCCCTAGGTTCAGGAACTTTGTTCCATGACTTTGGAAAAGATGGTCTAAGTTGGGTTTGTCATGTCATACAGTTGGCATACAAAAAACATTTGTGAACTGAGGTGACATTGTACTTTTTTTTTTTTTCAGACAGGGTCTCGTTATGCAGTTGAGGCTGGCCTTGAGCTCACTTTGGTTTGTAGCCCAGGCTGGTCTCGAACTCGCACCAATCCTCCTGCCTCAGCCTCCCGAGTGCTGGGATTACAGCTTGTACTGTTTATTTTTAGTTTTGTCAAATAACTTTTGATTCCTTTTCTATTCTGGTCCTTTTTTTTACTGTTTTATACTCTATATGCTTTTATGTGTGACTATACATAGAAACTAAAATGGTGCTTTGCATATAATTACAAATATTACTTACAGATTTGCTTTTTATCTTAGAATTTAAATATATTAGAAATTTATTAAATTTAGAAGATTTACAATCTAGAGTAGTATTTCTTATTTACGTGAAATACATACTTGTAAAACAGTGTTTCTTATAGTATGTTTGCATACAGGTAAGCACTTATCCTACTGAGCTAACTCCCCAGCCTAGTATGTTTGCATACAAAACAGCAAGAAGTAAGAATAACAAATTAGGGGAGGAGTCAGCCCTTGAGATCCAAGGGAGGTGGCGAACCGTGGTGGTGACCCGGGAACTGGCACAGAGTGGGTTTTATTGTGACTACTGCAATATATACCTCACCCATGACTCTGTGAAAAAGACACACCACAGTGGCAGGAAACATAAAATGTGAAAGACTACTACCAGAAATGGATGGAAGAGCAAGCTCATAGCCTGACAAAACAATAGCTGCATTTCAACAAGGAAAGATACCTGCTACTCCATTCTCTGCACCTCCCCCAGTAGGGGTATGATCCCACCTCCACCCTGTCTCCTGGGTCCTCCTTGCCCTGGTATGATGCCAGTACCCAGATATAAGAGGCCCTCCCATGATGCCAATGATAGGCCCCCCTCCTCCTGGAGTGATGCCAGTGTGATCTGCTCCTGGAATAAGACCGCCCATGGGAGGCCACATGCCCAGGATGTCGGGGCCTCCCATACACGACCACTGGCTTAGACCATGATGGTGCCCACTTGGCTAGGGATGACTCAAGTGGAGAGGCAGGCTCTCTGTATCAGTTTTGTATTATTTTTTCGGCTTCACTGATCATGGTGCTGTGACTCTGGATGTTTTCTAACAGCCTGAATGACAAGGAAGACTTGCTCCCCCTTTCTATCAAAGAATAGTTTTGAAGGAAGAAGTAGGATAAATAAAAGTGGAAAAAGTACAGTTTCATTTGTATTGTGAAATGTGAAAATAAACTTGTCAGCTCTTTTAGTTAAAAAGGGGGGAATTTTTAAGAGAAATTAAGAAAACCTGTTGAAATAGATAAATGGTCACTTGTCATTATTGAAAAATACCTGTAATGTATAAGTTTTTACTTTGGACCATACCTCATATTATCAATTAATGTTCTTTTTTGATCCTTTTTCACCAAAATATCGCAGTAGGATGGTATTTTTTACTAGCTATAGTATAACTTAAAGGTTGTGGTTTAGGTTTGTGCATTAGTAAAGAAACAAGGGTCTTATTGTACAATGCAGGCTAATTTAGAACTCACTGTATAGCCCAGGCAGGCGTCAAACTCTCAGCAATCCTCTTGCCTCAGCTTTCCAAGTGCTAGGACTACAGGCATGTGTCACCAACCTAGTTGGTATTTTGTTTTCTTATCATAAGGTAATGTTATGGGAGAATATTATATAAATGAGAACTTATAGGTTATAGTTTTATCATTCAGTCAGAATTTGGACATGTACTTGTTGGATGTACTTGTTTGCTTAGCCTGGACATGTTTTGATCTTTTTTTTTTTTTTTTTTTTCTTTTTGAGACAGGGTCTCACTATGCAGTTGAGGCTGGCCTTGAGCTTACTTTTGTAGCCCGGGCTGGTCTCGAACTCTCACCGATCCTCCTGCCTCAGCCTCCCGAGTGCTGGGATTATAGGGATGAGCCACCACACTTGGCTGCATGTTTTGATCCTTTGGGTGGACCTTTTACATTATGCGTGCAATTAAATAAGCTGTTGATGTTAAAAAGATTGTGATCAGGGCCAGTCAGATAGCTCAGTGGACTAAAGCACCTGCTTAAGCAAGCAGGAACGGGGGTTTGATCCCAGGCATGTAGTGCTTGCAGATGCCTATAATCCCAGCACTTGAGAGGCTGAAAGGGGGATCACTGTGTAGATCTATGTAGTGATACCCTGTGGACCCTACACTAATTACATAAAAAAAAAAATTTTGAAGTCTGATCCTGCTGAGTGTGGTGACACATAGCTGTAATCCTGGCTACTTAGATGGCTGGGGCAAAAGAATCAGGGTCAGGGCCATCGCAGCTAACTTAACAGCATCTCAAAAATAACATAGCCAAGGGCCAGGGATATAGGCACCAGGCCAGCCTGGTAATAGCAAGGTCCTGAGTTTGATCCCTATTTATCACAAAAATAAAAATAAAGGCCAGGAGTGGTGGCACACCCCTGTAATCCTAGCACTTGGGAAGCTGAGGCAGGAGGATCAGTGGGAGTTTGAGACCAGTCTGGGCTACAAAAGTGAGCCTAAACTGCATAGCGAGACCCTGTCTCAAAAAGACATACATACATACATAAATAAATTACATAGCCAAATGTGGCGCTGCACCTATGACCCTAGCTTCAGAGGAGGCTAATGTAAGAGCAGTGCTGACAACCCTATGGTAAGCAGGTCACACAGCAGGCAACTTATATCAGTGAAAACTAAAAGGTTTACCATTTAGTTTGCAAGTTTAAGGCCAACACAGGAAACATAATGAGATCATGTCAAAGTGTAAAGAGGCTGAACAGTTCTCACTGAGTTTAATCCCCAGCACCACAGATGTAAAGAGCAGGAGGGGCCAGGTGTGATGGCATGTGTTGTAATCCCAGCACTCAGGAGGTTGAGGCAGGAAGATCATTGCAAGTTTGAGATCAGCTGGGACTACAAAGTGAGTTCAAGACTGGCCTGAACTGCATAGCGAGACCCTGTCTCAAAAAGACCAAAAATAAATAAATAAATAAATAAAAGTACAAGTGTAGGTTGGTGGTAGAGAATACATGAAGCACTGTGTTCATTGCCCAATATGGCAGAAAAACAAAATGTCATGTTGAAGTCAGATCCTAAATACTTGATCAAAACTTAACCTGATTTTAATTCCTAATGCATCCTATAATGTTACATGCAGAGTCCCAAGTCCATTGTAGGACATTTGTGTAGAGCAAAGGCCAGCAAACTATAAAGCATAGGCTATAATCCAGCTTGTCTCCCATTTCTGTGTAATTTTATTGGAACATGCAGTCAGTTTTGTATTGTTTAGCTATTTTTACTACAACTGCACAATCTCATAGATGCTATAGATAATAAGGCTTATAATTACCATCCACACAAATCTCACTTAAAGCAGCATGGTAAGTTATAAGAAGCTTAATCTGTGAGCTCAGGCACACTTGACTTTATTTTTCTTTTTTTAGATTTTTTTTCTTGTTTCAGAACTTTTGTTTGTTTGTTTGTTTGTTTGTTTGTTTGTTTGTTTGTTTTTATGGCCGGCTCAGCCTGCCCTGAGGGCAGGGCTGGTGCTGCATGTGGTGCCGGGGATTGAACCACGGTCCCTGCAGCCAACTCAGCTTTCCTAAGCTGGCGCGTTAGACCACTGAGCCATCCTGCTGGGCCCAGGCACACTTGACTTAAAAAACTTCACCTAGTTATATTAGCCATGTTAACTTTACTGAACTTTTGTTTTCATTTCTATAAAATGATAGTTCTCTAGCAGATTTATCATGAAGGCAGAGAACCTGGTACAGGTGTTTACTCTGTTCATGAATTTAATTTTTATGATTTTGGAAAAGATGGTCACAGTTTTTTTATGAGAAAGATGGCCACAATTGTGTTTTTCACCCAATGGAGAGATACTCATGAACTGTGGTTTCACTGTATAGTGTTTAACCAACCTTATAAGGAACCAAAATGTGATAATAAGTAACCCACCAACGTTAACTTGGCAGTATTGGTACATTCTATGTCTTTAGAATTTTATATTATGTAGTAAACACTGCAAATATAGCTTTCATTACATCTAGAACTGAAGAAAATGTTTAGAAAACTAATGAATCCTTTTAATTCTTAAATAATAACTTTAGGTACGAATGTGAAGAATCTTTTACGACTTTGAATGTAGACATTAGAAACCACCAAAACCTTCTTGATTCTTTGGAGCAGTATGTTAAAGGAGATTTATTGGAAGGTGCAAATGCATATCATTGTGAGAAATGCAATAAAAAGGTATGAATTATTTAGTATTGTTTAAAATATCTATGAGATTTAATGAAATTTAAGGAAGTGGGTTGTTTTTCAGTCTTCTGTTGTTTTTGGTTTTTTGAGGCAAGGTTTCACTGTGTACTTGAACTGTCCTTAAACTCACTGTGTTGCCCAGGTTGGCCTTTAACAGTGATCCTCCTTTCTCAGCCTCTGAAGTGCTGGGATTACAGGCACACACCACCTCACTCAGCCATTTTGTTCATTTTTAAATAGAAATGTAGCTCAGTGTAAAACCATAGTTTCAAACCCAGTACTATCAAAGGAATTTTTTTTTTTTTTTGTGGGGCCAGGGTTCAAACTCACGACCTTGCACTTGCCCAGCAGGCACTTGTGCCTCGGAGCTATCTCCCCAGCCCGGAAAAATTTTTTTTACTGCTCTACTTTACTTTGATATAGCACTGATGGATTAAGATAACTGATTTAAAGACTTAACAGAGAAAGAAGTTTAAAAAGTAGTAACAGAGACCCTAGGAAGAACAGGTAAATTGAGTAAATAACCTTAGAAGTCACAATGTCATAAATACCCTAACAACTCATTCTTTTACGTAAATTACAGATACTTTTTTTTCCTTTCAAGAGGCTGTTGACCCCCTTCCTCAAAAACTACAGAACTAATACAGGAAACCATTTTGCCTCTCTAGTCTACAATTAATGCTAACCTGTGTTTTTGAACAACTTGGGTCAATTTTATAACCTACCTAGTTTTTACCTGTGAGAATTTAGAAGCTCTTCAGGAGAAATGATTTACACGTACATGTATAGTAATGAATATGTATTTTTATGGGCTCTAACACTCTTAATTTACAAGTCACTTTATGTTGACTTTGTGCAACACTGAAAGTATTACCATCTCAAGACTTGAGACAATTTTTAGAGTAGGATAAATTACTTTCTCTGGTATTGCTAATCTTCATCGTTATAGTTCAATAGTACCTGATTGAAAGGGCTGTAAGGGTTATATGTTATTCCTTATGCAGCATTTAGAATATTACCAGGTATAGGGGCTGGGGGGATAACTCAGTAGAGTAAGTGCTTGCCTGGCAAGCACAGGCCTGAGTTCAGTTCCCAGTTCCGGGGGAAAAAAAGAAACAAGAATATTACCAGGTATCCAATTGCCTAGTAAATACTAGTTCCTATTGTTATAATATGCCTTCGGTTTGCTCACAGCAAACCACCTTCATTAGAATAACAACATCAAACAAATGATAATAACTGAGTAGTAGCAATGATAATTAATATAGAAACTAGGCAACAAATGATATCTACATGTCACTAATTTATGCAGTTTTTAACAAATAATTCAGATCCTTTCTCCCACATTACTCCTTTTATTTAAAAATGTGCTTGGGTCTTTAGCGAGGGGGTTGTACTCTTTGTTTGCTTTTATTTTGGTGCATCATTGGTCATAAGAAAACATTCAATGCATTAACTTTCTTTTTTTGTCTTAGGTTGATACTGTAAAGCGCTTACTAATTAAAAAATTACCTCCTGTTCTTGCTATTCAACTGAAACGCTTTGACTATGACTGGGAAAGAGAATGTGCAATCAAATTCAATGATTATTTTGAATTTCCTCGAGAGCTGGACATGGAACCTTACACAGTTGCAGGAGTTGCTAAGCTGGAAGGAGATAATGTAAACCCTGAGAGTCAGTTGATACAACAGAATGAACAGTCTGAAAATGAGACAGCAGGAAGCACAAAGTATAGACTTGTGGGTGTGCTTGTGCACAGTGGTCAAGCAAGCGGAGGACACTATTACTCTTACATCATCCAAAGGAATGGTGGAGATGGTGAGAGAAATCGCTGGTATAAATTTGATGATGGAGATGTAACAGAATGTAAAATGGATGATGATGAAGAAATGAAAAACCAATGTTTTGGTGGAGAGTACATGGGAGAAGTGTTTGATCACATGATGAAGCGCATGTCATATAGGCGCCAGAAAAGGTGGTGGAATGCTTATATACTATTTTATGAACGAATGGACACAATAGAACAAGGCAATGAGTTGGTAAGATACATATCAGAGCTTGCTGTCGCTACAAGGCCCCATCAGATTGTTATGCCATCGGCCATTGAGAGAAGTGTACGGAAACAAAATGTCCAGTTCATGCATAACCGAATGCAGTACAGTCTGGAGTATTTCCAGTTTATGAAAAAACTGCTTACATGTAATGGTGTTTACTTAAACCCTCCTCCAGGTAAGTGTCGGGAGTTTAGCTTCCTAGTAATAAAGCATATATGTGTGGGGTTTCATAGACATCCGCATGTTTAAGTTCATAAAATCAACATTTTCACTCTAAATGGATCCAAATTTTGCTTTTACTTAAAGCCAGGTGTGGTAGGGCATGCCACCTGGGAAGCTGAGGCAGGAGTATTACTGTGATTTCAAGGCAAGCCTGTACTACAACGTGAGACTGTCTCACAAAAACAAGATGACATTTTAGATGAAAGTTATCTTTCAACAAAATACTGACTTAACTGTTGGAAGACAAAACTCTTGTTTAGCAATTTCGTGTATGCATTAGTTTCAACTATGCTTTAGTCAACTGAAAGAAAAATTATTTCATAAGTAGCCAAACAAGGGATATTTTAAACTTAAGTACCTCCTCAAAATGTACATTTGTTTAAAAATAGAAATTTGATTTTTTTATATGTACATTATTTATAGGGCAAGATCACCTGTTGCCTGAAGCAGAAGAAATCACTATGATTAGTATTCAACTTGCTGCTAGATTCCTCTTTACTACAGGATTTCACACAAAGAAAATAGTCCGTGGCTCTGCCAGTGATTGGTACTTTGTTTTGGATTTTTATTTCTATTACACTTAACATGTGGTTTGGTTCTTTGATAGACTGCTTTATGTTTCCAAACTGTAAGAAGCTTGATTCAAATTTGAAATGCGTACTAGAAAAATTCTTTGTAAGAGCAGTACAAGAGGGCTGAGGATATGTAGCTCAGTGGTAGAGCATTTGCCCAGCATGTGTGAGGTCTTAGGTGCTGTCCCCCCAGTGCCACTTTAAAAAGAGTACTGTGAGAAGTCACAATAATATATTTAGTCTTAGGCCAGGCATGGTGGCACACATCTGTAATCCAAGCACTCAGGAGGCTTGAGGTAGGAGGATTTTTGCAAGTTTGAGGCCAACCTGGGCTACAAAGTAAGTTCAAGGCCAGCCTGAACTGCCTAGTAAGACCTGGTCTGAAAAAAGACTAAAAAGTGATAACAATAATTAATATATATTCTCTACATTCCTTATTACAATTCAGAAGCTGGATTTTGCTTCACATTAACCTTACAGCCTACCCTTGACATCCCTGTATAAAAGATAATATGTCGAGCATGGTGTCACTCCTATAATCCAAGCTCTTGGGAGGCCTCAGTAGGAATATTACTGAGTTCAAGGCCAGCCTGGACTACATAATAAGACCTTGTCTCAAATATACCAAAAAATAAAAGATTTTGGAGATTCAAAAATATAAACCTTTTAATCTGGAAATTACATTTTAACTTCCTTATATTCTGCCCTAGATTAAGAAAGTAAAAAATTAAAAGTTGTTCTCTTAAGTTCCTAAGTGTGATAGTACAGGCAGGGACCATTGTAAAATTTCTGTTTCATACTTCTAATCATTCCTCCAAAAGTAAGATTGTAAAACAAATCAAGAGCATTGTTTTGTTATCAAACCTAAAAATTGGTTTGATAATGGATTTTTAGAGGATAATATGTGCTTTCATCTAATTTTTAAACCACTGAGAATAGACCCAAGTTATAGGACCCATGTATCATTTTAATATACTAGAAGTAGCCATTCATTGCTTCTCCTGCAGCTAAAGGAGGTCTTTGCTTCTTTTTGGTTCATAGAGCTCTATCCCTTTACTGTAGAAACAAGTTATTCAATCAGTAAATCATAGATTTCCTTCATTTGTTTTAGGTATGATGCATTATGTATTCTCCTTCGTCACAGCAAGAACGTACGCTTTTGGTTTGCTCATAATGTCCTTTTTAATGTTTCAAATCGGTTCTCTGAATACCTCTTGGAATGCCCTAGTGCAGAAGTGAGAGGTGCATTCGCAAAACTTATAGTTTTTATTGCACATTTTTCCTTGCAAGATGGACCTTGTCCTTCACCTTTTGCATCTCCTGGACCTTCTAGTCAGGTAATTACAGGCTTTCTAATAATTTCATGCTTACAAGACATGTTTTCTGAAATTTGGACTCACAAGCTTACATCTCTTTGATGTATTAACTTAAATAACATACACACAGTCTGATGACTGTAGAGTGCATTAAAATTACTACATAAAATGTGTAGTGAATATTGGCCCTTACAAAATATAAAGAAAAGAAAACATAAAGGGATTATCCCTATTCACTTCCATGATATGGCTTAACTATAAATTTAACTACTAGCTGGGCACAGTGGTACAGTGCATACCTATAGTCCTGGCTACTCAAAAAACTAAAGCAGGAGGAGTTTCTTGGCTACATAGTAAATTCAGTATTAGCCTGGACAAGACCTTGTCCCACCACTCCCCTAAAAAAAATTCATGAGTAGTGTTTTTTTCTCCTTTATCCTAGAGGATTTAATAGGACTTTTTATACCACAGTGTAAAACATTTATGATGTCCTCTATAGATATTCGTTCCCTTTTCTCCAATTACAGCCGTATTTAATAGTGAGCCAGGCACGTTCATACATGCCTGTAACTCCAGACCTTGGGAGGCTGAAGTAAAAGGATCACCACCAAATTTGAAGCCAACCTGGGCTACATAGTAACTTCAAGGCCAGCTTTACTGATATAGCAAGACCTATCTCAAAAAAAAGTTAATGGGATCAGTCCTTCCAGATACTCATGCTGGTGTTCAACATATGCATGAATTTTTCATAGAATTATTCCAGAACCTTGTTGCTGAGAAATATGTTGCTAATGTTCTATCCCTTGCAGGCTTACGACAATTTAAGTTTGAGCGATCACTTGCTAAGAGCAGTCCTAAATCTCTTAAGAAGGGAAGTGTCAGAACATGGACGTCATTTACAGCAGTATTTCAATTTGTTTGTGATGTATGCCAATTTAGGTAAGAATCTAGGTTTCTATAACGTATTATGTTAAATACTGAAGTCGTTTTGATCAAGCGATGAAATATAAGTTAGTCTAAACTAAATGGAGAGAATGACTAGAATGGTGAGGCATTTGTCTGGAAAAACTCAGGACTCATCAAAATGAAAACCACTAGACTTGAAAATAGGTTTAAGTCACACAGGAGAACCATATGGTATGACAAGGTGGCCTGGTCTAGGAACTTGAGGGACATTAGAGAGGCCAAATGTAAGCATCGTTTTCAAGAAGTTTGGTTATAAAGGACAGGAAAGAACAGCAATTATTAAAAATTCTTTTTTCTGGGCTAAGAAGATAGCTCAGTAGAATAAGCATTGCCTGGCAAATGCAAGGTTCTGAGTTCAATCCCTGGTAGCACAAATGAAAATAAAAATTCTTTTTTCTAATTTATTTGTTGTTTTAATTGTCGTTACATTAAGGGTTTGCATGTGACTCAGTCCTTGTAGATTCTGCAGGACATAAGAAGTTGGTCTTTTCTGTGGCCTAGTATAACCAAAAACGTTTTATAGCTCTGATCACTGCCTAGCAGTTTTAATAATCAGTGAGTTTTCTATCTTCATTAAATAAGTCTCTGAATGTTAGATAATTCCAATCATAAAAATAGCAATTATTTTGAGTAACTTTTTATTCATGAAGCCCTTGCCATCCTAATGTTTCTCCTTTCACTTTTTTCCCTACTGTTTCTCTTTACTGTAGGTGTGGCAGAGAAGACACAGCTGTTGAAACTAAGTGTCCCTGCTACCTTTATGCTTGTGTCTTTAGATGAAGGTCCAGGCCCTCCAATCAAGTATCAGTATGCGGAGTTAGGCAAATTATACTCAGTAGTATCACAGCTGATCCGCTGTTGCAATGTCTCATCAAGAATGCAATCTTCAATCAATGGTAAAATAGCCCCATTCTTGATAATAGTTGTTAAATACTGCTGAGCATATAAAGTGCTTGATCAAAAGTAATTTTAAAGCCGGGCGTGGTGGCGCACGCCTGTAATCCCAGCACTCTGGAGGCTGAGGCAGGAGGATCGATGTGAGTTCAAGACCAGCCTGGGCTACAAAAGTGAGCTCAAGGCCAGCCTGAACTGCATAGCGAGACCCTGTCTCAAAAAGCAAATAAATAAATAATAAAATAATTTTAAAGATGTTTAAATATAAAATAAGTCTGAAAGAAGGTCCATGCTTTGAGTCCTGTGCTTTTTTCACATATTTAAACAGGGTTTGTTTGTTTGTTTGTTTATTGAGACGGGATCTCACTGAGTTGCCTGGACTGGGCTCAGACTTTCCAGAGTATTGGGATAACAGGTGTGCACTAACATACCTGCCTTTTTGCATTTTATCATTTTGGCATATCTGATTGTGATGCATAATTATTGTACTTAAAATTTCCCCCCTAAAAAATTTCACAAGATATCTTATCTTAATACTATGGCAAAATTTGTATGTTATTATGTATGTTATTATGCATGTTATTATGAGGAAAAGCTTATTATCTGTTCATTGGTGCCAAATCTGTATTCTAGGTAATCCTCCTCTTCCCAATCCTTTTGGGGATCCTAACTTATCACAACCTATAATGCCAATTCAGCAGAATGTGGCAGACATTTTATTTGTGAGAACAAGTTATGTGAAGAAAATTATCGAGGACTGCAGTAACTCAGAGGAAACTGTCAAATTACTTCGCTTCTGCTGCTGGGAGAATCCTCAGTTCTCATCAACTGTCCTCAGTGAACTTCTCTGGCAGGTTAAAGGAGAATAAATATTCACAGGTTTCCGATTTGATTGGTTGTGCTTACTGTTAAGTTACTCACTACATTTTACCTATTTCTAGGTTGCTTATTCCTATACCTATGAACTCCGGCCCTATCTGGATCTACTTTTGCAGATCTTACTGATTGAGGATTCTTGGCAGACTCACAGGTGGATACTCATTTTATTACTTTGCTAACTAGACTTGCCTAAAGGTTAAATACAATTAAAATTGACTCATGGCATACTTTTTTTATTTCTTGGAGTTCTGGTGGTTGTTTCATCTTTTAAAAAACAGGCCCAGCATGGCAGCACACTCCTCCATATTGCAGGTCCAGCATTCAGGCTCAATATGAATTGAAGGCCAGCCTGGATTACGTAGAATGTTTCCCAAAGAAGTGGGGCAGGGTGTTGAAAAATATCAAAATACTTACATACCACATCCCCAAAATGAATATGACTTCAGTGTTACTAACTTGCACTTTTCAAAAAGAAGGTAGTTTAAAAACTCAGGACAAAAGTCAATAACAAGTTCTCCCTTTCTGTATAAGTACGTATCATTTTCTAAGTTTTTTTTCCTCATACTCCAAATTTTTTATTTAGTATTAATAACTTCATTGCATTTGTGTAAAAATTAGCATGGGTTTTGCTAAATACTTGGATTTCGTTTATGTGCATTTGAGTTATTGTATGATTAAATTACATTAGTTTTAGCATTATTCCCATGAAATAACATTTTATTATCTAAAATAATCCTTAGGTAAGTACCTTCAGCTCCCATTGTTCATAGAGCTTATAAATAGCTCTATAGCTAAATCCTGGAGGGAGTGTGTGCTAATCCATTGCCCCTAGAAGGAAATGCAGTTTGTCATTCTTCCTGCCCAATTCCCAGACTACTGATCCTACCAACATGTGCCACCACAGCTGGCCTCTACATGAAGCAAATACCGTGTAACCTTGTTGTGTGCATCTATTTAATGCATAGTTTTAGTTCATTAATATAAAGCTTGAGTAGTGATACTTGTAATCCAAGCACTCAAGATGTCAAAACAGATCTGAGGTTAAAGGCCAATCTGGGGTATGTCTCTGAGCTAGGGAAAAGGGTGCTTATTCACAGTTGAAGCTAAAGCAGAGTGTCACATTGTTCTACTTCAGCTAGGCAAGTGCAGGTTGGGCACCTGCTTTCTGCTCTGCATTTCTCCACAAAAGGCCAGTATCCAAGCTCTAGCCGTTTAATTTAGACCATTTAATTTGTTTTATACCTTTCTTGGCATGATAAGTGACACCAAGCCATGTCTCAATATATATGACCACAGGATTTAAAGCTTTTCTCCAAAATTGATTTTATTGAAACATATCTTTCATTGTAAAATATAGCAAGCATTTATAGCTTTACACTGATAAGTCACAGCTTTTGTTGTCTTACTTCATTATAGAGTAAATGATGATGGTAAAGTCATATTAAAATGCTGAATTAAATGAGAGAAACTTTTGTGTAGTCAGTAAGTCATTATTATTATAAACGATTGGCCCCAGCTTAAAAGAATTTTCATTTTTTAAAACTATGTTATGGTGGGGCTGGGGAGATAGCTCCGAGGCACAAGTGCCTGCTGGGCAAGTGCAAGGTCGTGAGTTCGAACCCCGGGTCCCCCCCCCCCCCAAAAAAAAAAAAAAAAAAACTATGTTATGGTTAGCCGGGTGTGGTGGCTCACGCCTGTAATCCCAGCACTCGGGAGGCTGAGGCAGGAGGATTGGTGCGAGTTCGAGACCAGCCTAGGCTACAAAAGTGAGCTCAAGGCCAGCCTCAACTGCATAGCGAGACCCTGTCTCAAAAAAGACAAAAAAATAAATAAATAAATAAAACTATGTTATGGCTGGCTCAGCCTGCCCTGGGGATGGTGCTGGCACAGCATGTGACACCGGGGATCAAACCACGATCACTTGCAGTTGCCTAAGCTTGCCTAAGCAGGCACTTTAGACCACTGAGCTATCTAGCCAGCCCTTGAAAGGAATTTTCTCCATAGTACACTTTTAGTTTTTTTTTTTTTTTTTGGTGGGACTGGGGTTCAAACTCATGACCTTGCACTTGCCAGGCAGGCACTTATGCCACGGAGCTATCTCCCCAGCCCCACTTTTAGTTTTTTGAGTAAATAGGATCCACATATTTATGGAATGTGTTACATGCCCAGCTTTGCTTGGCATCAGAAAACAAAGTAGGCAGAGATAACAATAACATTTGAAAATTCATCATACTGAGGAAGAAAACATGATACAACAGAATTAATGATTAAACTGAGCCTGGTGGCCTGAACCTGTGATCCCAGATACTCTAGAAGGTTTAGAAGCCTGAAGCAAGCTTAGGCAATCATAGGACCACGGTTCCATCCCCGACAGCACATAGAATGTTGCAGTACCTCAGTATCACATAAGAAAACTGAAGGCAAAAGCAGACCAACAAGCCTCAAGGCTGGCGAGATGGTTCAGTGGTTTAAAGCGCCTGCTTAGGAAAGCCTAAACAACTGCAGGAACTGTGGTTCAATCCCCAGAACCTCGTGCTGCGCCAGTGCCGCCCCCAGGGCAACCTGAGCCGACCATTAAAAAAGCCTCTGTGTGGGTGTGTGTGGTGCTGAGCTCTAACTCGGGACTGCACTTGCCAAGTGGGTACTTACACTGCTAAGCTATCTCCCTGGCCCAAGAAGCCTATGCCTTGTTAGTTGTCTGAAATAATTAAACTTTAAAAAATTGCTGAAAGAGAGCCAGGCATGGTAATGCATGCCTGTATGCCTAGCAGTTGGGAGGCTGAGGCAGGAAATTGCTGCAAATTCAAGTCCAGCTTGGGCTACATAGTGACACCCTATCTCAAAAAAAAAAAAGAAAGAAAGAAATGCGAAAGGTTTCCAAACCATTTTAAAAACTACATGTAAGCCAGGTGTGGTGGCACACACCTGTAATCCCAGCACTTGGGAGGCTGAGGCAGGAGGATCGGTGCAAGTTCAAGACCAGCCTGGGCCACAAAAGTGAGCTCAAGGCCAGCCTGAACTGCATAGTGAGACCCTGTCTCAAAAGACAAAAATTAAAAAAAAATAAAAAATAAAAAAAATTAGAACTACATGTATTCTTTAAATGTGAAGGTTACTTTATTGAAGTAAAATTCACCATTTCATCCAAACTGTACAGCCAAAGTCACTGTTGGTGCGTTCACGGTGTTAGTACATTACCGTTATCTCATTGTAGAACATTTTTATGACCCCAGAAGGAAAATCCCTATCACCTGTCCATTTCATCATCCCCTAACCTGCCTTTCATCTCTGAATTTCTCAATTCTGACCATTTCATTAAAAGTGAAATCAATCCAGGCGTATCTGTAATACCAAGACTCCAGCCTAGCGAGAGACCCTTTCTCAGAAATACTGAAAAAAAGAAAAAAGAAATCATACAGTTTGTGTATGTTTCTGGCTGCTTTCACTCCATATGTTTGCAAGGTTTGTCAATACTGTAGGGTATATCCATATTTTACTTGATTGGTGTGCCTAGATCATGTGGTTAATATACATTTTTCATTTTGTTTATTGACAAGTAATTTATTAGTACATGTTTGCACTACATGAATACCTTTATCATGGGGGATTGGTATTTGTACATAATGCATTTTTAAAAATTTCTCTTATCCCTCTCAATTGGCAGGTAATATAATACTTCAACACAAAACATTGCCTCTACAATCCTCTTTTAAATTGCTTACTTCAGGGGCTGGGGAGATAGCTCCGAGGCACAAGTGCCTGCTGGGCAAGTGCAAGGTCGTGAGTTCGAACCCTGGTCCCACAAAAATAAATAAATGAATGAATGAATGAATAAATAAATAAATAAATAAATAAATAAATAAATAAATTGCTTACTTCAAACATGAATAGAGGGCCCGGCAGGATGGCTCAGTGGTCTAAAGCGCCTGCTTAGGAAAGCTTAGGCAGCTGCAGGGACCGCGGTTCAATCCCCAGCACCACATGTTGCGCCAGCTCTGCCCTCAGGGCAGGCTGAGCCGGCCATAAAAATAAATAAAAACAAACGTTCTGAAACAAGAAAAAAATAAATAAAATTCTTTAAAAAATGAATAAAAATAACAGTGTATTTTGTTTTGGTTAGATGAAAACCTATGTTGATTTGTTTGTTTTTTGGTTTTTTTTGTTTGTTTTGTTTTGGTTTTGTTTTGTTTTGGTTTTTTGTCTTTTTGAGACAGGGTCTCGTTATGCAGCGAAAACCTATGTTGATATGTTAGCTAATAAGTAATATTACTTAATATTGCTTTGCTAGCCATGTAGTCTCATTAGAATTCAATATAGTTTTATACTGCCAAATTATGTCACTTTCATAGTCACTGGATCCTAGCTTCTCACCCTCAAAAATTGAGTTTTAAAGTTTGTATTTTTCTGAGTGTTGAATTTGTTTTTGGTAATGTATGTTAATGCACATATCAAAGTCCTTTTTGACTGGTATGTTTAGAGGAATACAAACTAGTGTCAGACTGCTACGCATATGTTGAATTCTGTATCTATTTCCTCCTCTGTTCAAGAATTTAGCACCTATTTTTCCACGTGAGATTAGACATTTTTTGAGTGTTATGTAATAAGCTAAATATTAGCTGCTAATTCAATTTTAACAGTGATCTTTATCTGGTCTATTTCAGAATTCATAATGCCCTTAAAGGAATTCCAGATGACCGAGATGGACTCTTTGACACAATCCAGCGCTCTAAAAATCACTATCAAAAGAGAGCATACCAGTGTATAAAATGTATGGTAGCCCTCTTTAGCAATTGTCCTGTTGCCTACCAAATCCTACAGGTGGGATTTTTTTGTGATCTCATAGAAATCTGAATCATAATTAACGATAATGTTTTCTTTTTTTTTATTGTTTAAATTTAACAATGGTTATATTACATATTTTCATCATCAGATCAGTTTAGATTAATACATATAGGTATATAAGATTGATCAAACAAACATTAACCTTTCTAAATCCACATTACTTTTTTTTTCTTTTCCCCTTTCTTTTCTTTGAAAGTTGACATATTGCATATTGTCTTCACAATCATTCTACAGAGTACAGTGTGTGGGCATGACCCACCTCCCTATTGATGTTG
>PVJA010041648.1:0-17746 GCA_004027025.1 Myocastor coypus
GTGGGTGTGAGTGCTGCTGGGATTGTGGGTCTGAGTGCTGCTGGGATTGTGGGTGTGAGTGCTGCTGGGATCGTGGGTGTGTGTCCTTCCCCCAGCCTGGAGCGGAGAGCCGGAATGTACCATCAGAGAGACAGAGAGATGGACTTGCCGTCTGTCGCCGTTGTTAGTGCCACTGCCTCTGCCATTTTGCTTGTGGTCTTTGCCACTGCCATGAACTGATGCCCTCTGCCCTGTGCCACTCAGCCTTGGAGCCCAGTATGGACTGAGGCGGCCAGGGACTGTGAGCTGAATATGCCTTTCCTTCCTTCACGCTGGGTGTTGGGTGTTTGTCCCGGCAATGAGAGAAGAGTGACTGAGATGGGACTCACTCAGCACTGTTGGCTTTGCAGAGGAGAGGGGACACAGCCAAAGGATGGCAGTCGCCTCTCAGAGCTGGAAGGGAGGAAGCAGCAACAGGTTCCCCAGAACCCTGCAGAAGGCAGCAGTGCTTCAGCCCGGTGAGCACTGGGTTAGAGTTTCTAACCTACGGAGCCCAAAGAGGATGCATTCTTTTGCAGTCTTCCTGTCTTCCTCTTTCCATTCCCCTTCCCCTTTCCCTGCCCTCCTTTCCTTCCTTCCTGAGCTGCGCTCGGTAACGAGTGGGTGCCACGAATTTCTCACTGCAGCCACAGCACAGCGCCCCCGAGCCAGAGCGCGCCGTGCAAGTCGATGCAGCGCAGGCTCCGCTGTTACGCCCTGGTCTGGAAGCGGCAGCACTCTTCCCACGCCAGCCCTGAGTCTGCCGGTCAGGCTTGAACCCGGTCGTGTGTACAGTGTCCCCGAAGGCCACGGGGCAGGGCTTTCCCACTCTCTCCCTCCCTACCCTCCCAGGACCCTGTTACATCATCGATGCTGTTTCTCTCAGGTTGCAATGGCCTGACTGGAAGGCATCGGCTCTCTGCCCACCGGCGCAGAGCTTGGCGCCCACTGGGCAGCTCACAGATCTTTCTAGAACTGCAGTGCACACCTCAAGGGGCGTCCTGTGTTTCCAATATGTATGCAAATAAGAGAAAGGAATTGTTCCTGACTTTTGGTGCAGTCAAGATTTCCATTTTCATTAGTCCATGTATGCGGCACATCATGATTATATGTGTCATGGGGAGCCAGTATGTGTATATAATGCGCCTTATTTCTAGCTTGTCCCCCACCCTCTCCTCCCTTCCAGATCCTTCCGTCTCTTGGTTCCTTTCCCACTGGGGGCACAATGACAGTGTGGGGTGGGGTATGATGTGTAAAAGCCGCGACTGCAGGGCTGTGGATGCATTCTAACGTCTTTAGTGACTCTCCGTCCTCGGCTGCCCAACAGCTAATAAAGATGTATCTTAAGGCCTGGTGTCAGGTGACAGGCTGTGCCGGAAGTCCCCGCTGCTGTCACTACCGAGGAACACCTCGTCACGGCAGACTCACTTCTCCCTTTCTCTGCAGGCCTGGCTCAGGATCTGCAACGGGAACTGCTTTTGTTGAAGACTCAACTCATGCCAACAACCAAGGCAAACTGCAGTCACCGCGTGTGTCTCACTGCGTGGTAATTGTGGCAGCGTCCTCAGGGGACATGGCCGGCTAGACAGTGACAGTGAGCAGTGGTGTCACAGTCTGTGTCAGTTGTCTTCTTTCACGGCCCTTCCACCAGCAGGTCCTGGCACGGCGCCGTTTCTTTTCCTCTCTCTGCCCTCGAGGTTTCCATCTGTTTTGCCTGCCACCCGGTCCTACTCTTTTCTGTGACCCACGCAGGGGGCCTGGATCTCATTGTACATGCAGTGAGAGCCCCGTGGGGGTTTGGAAACCGGGTCTAAATTGTCCCCATCAGCCAAAGCGTCCCCTGCGAGCCCCAGGTGGCTCCCTATAGCGCCGGCTTTGTCACGTGTTTGCGTCAGGCATACGCGCCTGTGAATGCACGTTGTCCGCTTCCTCCAAAATGTAAACTTCTTAGGACGTAGGTCTTATATCTTTTTATCTTCTAATTTCCTCCAGAAGAGTTTATATGGTGAGAACCAAAACCCTATTTGATGCATTAAATTAAAGCTAAACCATACTTTATTGAGAGAGAATGTATGCTTGTTGGCAGGGAGAGCGGAGGCAGGGGTGAAGGGAAGGGGGTGAGCACGGGCTCTTGAGTTTATTTATTTGTTTTGTGGCTGGCTCAGCCCACCGTGGGGGTGTTAGACCACTGAGCTATCTCTGTAGGTGCTAAGACCAGTAAGCTGTTGCTAGCCACTAGGCTATTACACTTACAGAGTAAAATTAATCAAAGACAGCCCCAGAGTTACATGGTTTACAGCATTTTTTGGTAATCAATGTTGTTTACACAAGGAAATCAAAGTTATAATTCTATCCAACCAAACCACTGTTTAAACCACACCAAATCCTTATACTGCTCAACTGGTCATTCATTTTGACCAATTTTGAAATCGTTAAAAGAAAATAGTGGGCTAAAAAATAAAAATTAAATAAAAAACATTTCAAGGCTTTTCAGATGCAAGTATGGGTGGCCCCCAAAGGTAGAGCAGCTACAAAGGCGTGAGGCTATTGCCACAGGATATTTTAAAAGATGATTTAAAATTCTTTTCATTCCTAGTTAAGTGTGGTTGCTTAAAACTCTCCTAAATTAAAAATGGCATTTAAAATAGGGCTTTCATATTTTACAAACTAATATGAAATAACATTTAAGGTTTAAACAGTTGCTTGATTTTGACATCCCATTTAACTAATAAAAGACCTGGTGGTGGCCTCCAAAGAGGTTCAAGTTATAACTTCTTCATATTTGGGTCAACTTATATAACAAATATTTTGTGATCCAAATTGTTCAAATCAACCATTGATGATTTTCAGATTTATTTGATGATATTAATTGGCCCCATCTTGATTTTAGACTAATTTCTCTGATGGTATTGACTATCAATATCCTTTAGACAAGTTACAAGTTAAAAGTAAAAAAAAAAAAAAAAAAAAAAGTATGGCTTCCTCTTCTAAACTCTCAGCGTGTGATCAAAGTTCTGTTAAAGCAAAAGAGGAGTCAATCCTGCCAACTTCACTTGTCAATATATACTATTAAATTTTTAAGCTTTTACAGTAACATAAAGACAAACCAGGTAAGAAAAAAGGACTAAAGAAGGTCCTTAAGAGAGGTTTCCACACTGGACTATAAAGGAACTCAGTCCACTACTAACTTGGGGCAAAGGGTATGCTTGCAGTTCTGAGAGAATGCTAAACAACTACATGGGTACCAGAGAGTAGTGTCAGACTCTGCCATGAAGCCAGATCTGAAGAAGAAATTAACTACAATGAGTCTAGATCCAGCCTGGGGCCTCTTCAAGGAACTGACCAAATGGAAATCTGAGGTCTAAATAGATGAAAACAAAAATTATAAGCTATGCATATTAATCATAGATTTTATTCCTTCCAAATTTTTGTAAGAGATCTCTAATAGTTAACAAATAACAAAATCTGACTAGTCAGTCTACTTTTAACTTTGGCCAAAGAATTGAGTGTAGTCTTAAAGATGTTTATATGTCTGTGTGTTTATGTGTCTTTTAATGAACAGCTATTCCTGTTTTTCTCTCTCTTTTGTTTTTTGGTGATTTGTTCTAAATATAAAGATATAGACTTAAAAGCATGCTTTTCCCTAAACTACCAGATATTCAAAATGATACAAAAATTGATTTATATACCATACATCATAAGGCTTAAACTAATTTAGTAAAAATTCCCTAGAGTGGAAAAAATTTATTAGGAGTCTAATCAATGAATAAGAGGTGTGGTCAGCCTTTTTATTCATTAATGAGGAGCTCCCAATAATCTCAATAGTCTGTGAGGAGACACCCTTAAATAGGTCACTAGTTAAAAGATAGTTTTGCGAAATGTTACAGTAACATTTCTCTTTAAAGACGGTTTTTGTACAAAAATAGACTAAAAACCAAAGGCCTTCATATGAGTATAACAATTTACTACTAATCTCGTGGTATATTAGGCGTATTTATTATTCCAGGTATACAGGTCTTTCAGGGTACAAAACAAAAATTGCTTATTGGGACGAGACTTTCTCAAATTCAAACTTCTTCTTCTTCTTCTTTTTTTTTTTTTTCTTTTTGAGACAGGGTCTCGCTATGCAGTTTAGGCAGGCCTTGAGCTCACTTCTGTAGCCCAGGCTGGTCTTGAACTCACATCGATCCTCCTGCCTCAGCCTCCCAAGTGCTAGGATTACAGGCGTGCGCCACCATGCTTGGCTCAAACTTCTTTCTTTTGCAAAAAATTTGCAATGTGTGTCTGATTTAAGGGTAACTAATGAAGAAAAAATATTTTTGTGTTTAAAATAGAGATGATTGATTGAAAAGTGTTCTGACAAAACAAAACAAAAATATTTAAAATATGTCACAAAATGTCCTCAGGATTGTCTTACTACAATGTTAAATATGGTGTTGACTTCTAAAGTTCTGTAAAAATAGGTAACTTCTATGTGTCAATATTCTATAGGGACCTAAATATTAGAATATCCATAGACAATTATAAAATGAGGTAATAGAAACTTAAGGAAAGTGCTCATTAAACAGAAAGGGGGAGAGAGTGTGGGAATACACATGGATATACCTAGGTCAGTGGTACAAGAAGCTTTATTTACACTGAGTTCTTGCACAGCAGCCCGTCACTGGACAAAGGAAGTGAGTGTTCCTTTGCAGCAGCCTGTTTTCTTTCTACATGACATGATCAGTGGGTTCCAGGAGTTATCCAGAGATGGGGAAGAGGTTATGCTTGTGTCATTACAGGTACTGGAGAAGTAAACTGGGGACCAGCTCTACGAATGAAACCCAGAAAATGAGTACGCATAAACATGCTGATACAAAACCTTTGCTTGATGAAAAGACTCACTTTAAATAGGCAATCATTCAGAAGGCCTCGTACTAAAATCCAGCAAGCCCCACTACCTACTTGGGGACAAATAAAAAAAAAAAAAACTTACTTGATACTTTATAGGAGGCTAAGAAAACAACTTCCTATAATTGGAGCTGGGAGAAAACCAGGAAGAGAAAATGAAAGAGATAAAAAAATAATAACTGCCTTGCTGCAGCCTCAAAATCAAGAGCTGATTCTCTTGGTTCCAGGAAGAGCTCAATGATCATAAAGTTGACCTGCTACTGCTGTCAGAAGCCAGGCCAGAATAAGAGGGACTGTCTTCCGAGGCCCACAAGCCATGCCTTGACTGCCAAGGCAGCCACTAGAAGTGAGACTGCACTCTGAGGCACAGGCCCCAGAGCTCAGACTCAGCTTCCCAGATGGTCCAGTAGGACTGAAGGGCACTGGGCCTGCCTGCTCCCTCTGGCCGGACAGTCCTTGTCATCTCCACGGAGGAGCCCTGAGAAACCATGACCAAAAAAAACCCCCAGCTCATTGCTGGACATTGGCACAGGGCTCTTTGTTCTTCTCCAGCCCTGACTTTCTTTCCAGTCATCATACTTCATCATTTAAAAGGAGCACAACTCATTTTTACTTAGGCATGTGTTCACCTCCTTCACCTGCTGCTTGTAGGACCTAGTTATCAGAACCCTCCTGTCTTAGTTACTTTTTACTCGTTGCTGGGAGAAATACCCGACATTCAAAATGAAGGAAGGAAAGGTTTATTAGCTCACAATTACTGGAGGTTTCAGTTCATATTCGGCTGGCCCAAGGCTGAGTGGAGCAGGACAGAGAGCATCCAGTTGATGGCGGCGGAACAGCAACAAAATGGTGACAGAGGCAGCCAACCAAACAGGGCAGCAGAGAGCAACAGCTCTAGTCTGTCTCTCTGTCTCTCTTTATATTACATTCAGGCTTTCCGCCTCCGCCTTTGCCTTAGGCTACACCCATAATCCCAGAAGTACTGAGACCCATAATTCCATCAGTACTAAAACTCACAATCCTAGGGATCACGGATCAAGTTTCAAGCTCTAGAAATGCCCACCCCCTGACTCATGAGGCTTTGGGGGGACAACTAGACATAAACCATAACACCTTCTAACTGTACCATTACATGTCACAATTGTTTTTTATATACATGTTTAAATTCTTCTATTAGCCTTAAAAGTTCTCTAGGAATAACATCCATGTTCTCAGAAGAAGAGGTAGAATCTGATTTCCTGTACAGTTGCGCCACCCATGACAGGCCTCTCCTTCCATAATGCTGATCCAGTGTTTGCTGGTGGTGCTGAAGAAGCGAGCAGAGGGGGTGAGTGAACTCATGATAGCCGTACTCTTCAGAATAGTGACCAGCGCCGCTAGGGCCGCTGCAGCTGGAGTCGTGCTGAGCCAAGGCACGCACACTGCCTATCATCGTGTGCAGCACCAGAAGTCCCAACAACTTTCGACTTCTCAGGGACCCAGGGACCCTAAAGGTAGAGGATTTGGCACAGATTGTTGCTGTATCAAAATGTTAAGATCTTGTCTCGTCAGCAACATACTGCTGATGCTTTTGCGAGACGGCTGTCAGAGTTGTCTGGCACTGGTCTTCTACAAATAGTAATGAATACCTTGATGCTTTGCATGTTGCCCCATGGTTTAGTGGAAGCGTAGTGGCATGTGATCTCTGTGCTGTTTGGTGACGAGGACAGGTCCATCAACAAGTTGAGGATTGACAGCCTGTAATCCTCACCCTGATTTTCAGCATAAAAAATAATAAAAGTGGGGATACGTAGCCTAACTAGCATTTGGGGAAACAGAGTGTAGTGAACAGGGCCCAGGGACAGCTGTGGTCTGTTGCTGAACATCCAGGACAGCTGGGACTCCAGGTGATGGACAGCAGCTTCACCTGTGGGCTCTCTGGTTGTTGCTTTCTCCCTGGCTTGGAATGCTGCTGGTTGACCCGTGTGAAGCTGATGATGGGGAAGGGATGGAAGTTAATAGAGATCGTGGTCACATTCGTGACTAAGCGCACGGTCCTCCTTTACTAAAACGATTATACATGAGATCACGCTGACTGCCTGGAATAAAGCTGATTGGCTTCGGGGGTTCTTGGCTCACTGAGAGACGAGTCTGAGTGAGTCCTCTGAGCTACCTTCATCAGGTCTTCTCGTTGTTCCTTTTGGCACCGACTCATAACAAACAACAGTATGTGGTTTTTACTACTGGCTACAAGATTTCAATTTTGAACAAAGGACAACCTCCAAAAACTCATAATATAATGCCTAAGTTGGCAAGAAAAGAGGCTAAATCTCATCAAGTAATATTTCTGTGTTACATGGGTTTGGGAATTGGTTTATTGAACAGTGGGAACTTGAGGATCTTTTTTTTTTTTCTTTTTCAAAAGTTTTAAAGCATCAGGTATACTGGTACAATTTAGATATTCATACTGATCACATTCATAGGGAACTGATACCTGTTATATATATATGATATATAATATGTAATAGAATATATATGCATATATGTATATATAGTTACTTATTATACATTTATTATTTGAATCCTCTTTATTTTCCCATTATTCTTGACTCCCTTTTTTTTTGTTTATTTATTTATTTTCATGGCTGGCTCAGCCTGCCCTGAGGGCAGGGCTGGCACAGCATGTGGTGCCAGGGATCGAACCGTGGTCCCTGCAGCCGCCCAAGCTTTCCTAAAGCAGGTGCTTTACACCACTGAGCCATCCTGCCGGGCTCTATTCTTGCCTCCCTTAAGCCCCACTTTTCCTCTTTTATTGACAGAGTTGTGAGGGGCAGGGGACCTAGCTCAGTGTGGAGCACCTGCCTGGCAAGTGTGACGTCCTGAGTTCAATTCCTGGTACCCTCTAAAAAGTCCAAAGCTTTGTTACCCCTCTACCCACCTTTGCTCATTTTTCCCTCTCCCTTCCTTCCTTTCCCCTACCCCCTCCCTAGTCCCCTTCCCTTCTGAGCACACCTTCATGCTTCACAGTATCTATCATACACTGTGACCCTTAGTTACACTTTCATTCTCATTCCAGAGACAGTGTGACACTTACCAATGCATGTCCAATTTAGTTAAGAATATGGTAGCACAGTGCATCTATTTACCCAGAAATGTCTCAAGTTTGTCCTTTTTTATGGCTGAGTGCTAATCCATTGCAAAACAAAAAGCACATGTACTTTATCCATTCCTCAGTTGTTGGGCATCTGGGTTGTTTCCAAGATTTAGCTATAACAGATTGTGCTGCTGTAAACACGGGTGCACATATATCACTGTGGTGTGATGCCTGTGATGTTGGAGGGGGGAGGTCGCAAGAATGAATGAATAGCTGGGTCATGTGGGAGTTCTAGTTTTGGGTGTTTTTTTTTTGAGAAATCTCCACACTGATTTTCACCGCCATCAGTGGTTGCGCCAGGCTAGACGCCCACCAACAGTGGGGGAGGCTCCCTTGGTCTCCCCCAGCCCTGCCCGCATATTGACTGATGTCTTCCTAACAGTGATTCTTTCTGGGGCGAGATGGGATCTCAACATAGTTTCCGTTGCATTTCTTGAATGACCAGAAATGTTCAGCCTTCTTTCCTGTATTTGTTTGCCATTTGTACTTCTTCAACTGAGATGTATCTCAAACCTCCATTGTTTTAGTGTCTCTTTAAATTGGGGAAGGAGTGTCTGCTTTTCAGTTATTTACATGTTCTAGACAGTAATCCTCTGTCTGAGAAACAGCTGTCAAATTGTTTTCCTGTACTGTAGGTTGGCTCTTCATTCTATTGGTGTTTTCTCTTGCTGTGTAAGAGCTTCTGAATATGGTGAAGTTCCAGTTGTTGGTTCTGCGGTGACAACTGCTGTGTGGCTGGGGTCTGGATCCTGAAGGCTTTGCCTACACCATGTTTTCAACAGTGGAGGAAAAGGTCATCCATCTTCCAGAAGGTTTAGTGTTTCTGTTTTCATATTTAGATCTTTGATTCATTCTGATTTTTAGTTTTAGTTCACAGAGAAAGGCAGGGTCTAGTTTTAATCCTTGGCCTGTGGAAATCCAGTTTTTCCAGCACCATTCATTAGAGAGGCTACGTTTCTTCCAGTGAAGATGTTTCACTCCTTTGTCAAAGATAAGGCGGCTAAGTGTGTCTGGAGTTGTTTCTATTTCTTTTACTGTTACACTGATCCTGGAAGGGGGGGGTGTCTGCTTTTTCTTGTCAATGCCATGCTGATTTTATCACAGTAGCTTTGTAGTATAATTTCAAGTGAGGGATTATGTTGTCCTCTGACTTGCCTTTGCTATTCTAGGTCACTTCTGGTTTCAAATGAATTTCAGGATTGTTTTCACATATTTTGTGAGTTATGCAGTTAGAATCTTAATAAATTTGTG
Source organism: Myocastor coypus (assembly GCA_004027025.1). Lineage (NCBI taxonomy): Eukaryota > Metazoa > Chordata > Mammalia > Rodentia > Myocastoridae > Myocastor > Myocastor coypus. The sequence continues at coordinate 9,293 of PVJA010041648.1, forward strand.
TAACAATGTTGGAATAATGACCATTTTCACTATGTTGGTTCTTCCTACCTAAGAGCAAGGGATACCTTTATATTTTATGATATCCTATATTCAATTTTTTAAAAAAGTACTGTACTCTTTTTTTTTTTAATATTATGGCTGGCTCAGCTTGCCCTGGGGATAGGGCTGGCACAGCATGTGGTGCCAGGGATGGAACCATGGTCCCTGCAGTTGCCTAAGGTTTCCTAAGCAGGCACTTTAGAACACGGAGCCATCTCACCAGCCCCCGAGTACTGTAGTTTTTAATGTAGAGGTCTTTCACTTCCTTTGTAGATTCATTCTGAAGTATTTAATTTTTTGTGCTATTTTGTTTTCATAGTCTTGCTTTCAGTGAGTTTGTTATTCACGTACAATTTATTATTCATGTATTCATAAATGCTGTGATTCTTGAGTGCTGATTTTGTATTCAGTTATCCTACTGAATTTGATCACTAAATCGAAGAATCTTTTAATGAGGTTTTTGGGGTCATATATGTAGTGCGTCATGTCTTCTGTGAAGCATGACAAATTAAAGTCTTCCTTTCTTCTAGTTATTCCTTTTATTTTTTCTCTTATTGAATTGGTCTGCCTAATATTTCTAGAGCTCTACTGAGCAGGAGTGGTGACAGTGGAAGTTCTTGTCTTGTTCCTGATTTTAGAGTAAAAGCTGTTGGTTTGCCATAGAAAGCTCTTACCATAGCATGTCAGTTGTAGTTGTTTCTGTGTCTTCTAAACTGTTCCACTGATCCTTGGGTCTGTTTTTTTTTTTTTTGCCAGCACTATGCTATTTTTATCAAAGTAGTTTTGAAATATAGTTTCAAGTCAGAGATTGTGGCTTGAGGTAAAAGTGAAAAATTGTGACTTGAGTTTGAGGTAAGGACCATTTATTTTAATTTTATGTAGGCTTCTCCCCCCCCCCCCCCATAAATGGGTGTTGGAGTTGGTCAAATGCTTTTTTTTGTATCTATTGAGTTGATCATATGGTTTTTGTCTTTGGCTCTTTTGATATGGTGTACTACAGTGATTGATTTGTGTATGCTAAACTATCTCTGCATCACTGGTATGAATCCTACTTGGTCATGGCGTATAATCTTGATGGTTTGCTGCATTCTGTTTGCCAGTATTATATTGAGGGTTTTTGCATCTATGTTCATTAGGGAGACTGCCATGCCATTCTCTCTGTTGGCTGGATCCTTCTCTGGTCTTGGTACCAGGGTTATGTCTGCTTTCAGGTATAAATTTGGAATACTGCCTCCTTTCAATCTCATTAAAGAGTTCGAGAAGCAGTGGTCTTAGGTCTTCTCTAAATTTCTTATAGAATTTAATGGTGAACCCTCAAAGAACTGGGCTTTCCTTTGTTGGTAGGGTTTTAATTACATCTTTGATTTTAATGACTGATCATTGTTTTATTGAGAATTTTTATATCTTGAGTTAGCATTGACAATTCATATGTATCTAAGAATCTGTTCATTTCTTCTGCACTTTTATTAGAATACAGGTTATTGAAGTAGACATTGATGATCTTCTGGGTTTCTGCAGGTTCTGTTGTGATTTCACCCTTTTCATTTCTAATTACGTGGATTTGAGTCTTTACTGATAAGATTGGCTAAGGTTTTGCCAATTTTATTTGATCTTTATAAGAACCAGGAATCAATTCATTGATTCTGTCTTATTTTCAAGTCTCAAATTCACTAATTATTATTACTTGTTCTGATATAATTGTTCTACTTTGGAGAAGCCTAACAGCTACCAAGTGAACTCTGTGAAACCATGAACCCAAATACACCTCTCCTTCATTAAATCGCAAGCACTGGGTATTTCATCCCAGCCACAGAAAACCCAGCACACCGCTCTGCCCTACCTCGCCTACTTGCATTTGGGTGGAGATCTACAGCCTTTCCTCTTTCCTTCCTCGCCCCGCCTCCTGCATCAGGAGCTCCTCAGAGGTCTTGAGAAGGAGCAGCCACCTCCATCGGTTGGGATGAATGCCTTCTACCTCACTTGGGAATATTTGCAGCTCTCCCTTGGCTACCAAGGTCATTTGTGCCATGCTAGTAGTCGCATGCTAGTCCCTGCATGGGGTGTTGACTGTCTTTTGTGACGACCTTTGTAACCTCTACATATACCTCCCACCTCAGCATCCATTTCTTCATTTTCACGACCTGGTTCGCCTCATGCCAAGAGGACATTTTCTAGACAAGGAGACAACAATAATCGCTCAAACTCTGCCTTTCCCGCTGTTGCTGTCTAATAAAACTGCATCTTTTTATGCCATATAGTGAAAATTGAGCTTGTCAACTACTGAATACTCTTTCTCTTGCCCTGTTTTCTTAGTATAATTTAACAACTCTACTTTTAGGGAATTCTCTGTCTACGTATTCAAATACCATCAAACCTAGCACTATGCTCTGTTCTCAGGGGCCTAGAGGTTGCTCAGCAAGCATCTAACTGGAAAGCGAGCTGCCAGTCTCTCTCTGCTACCATAGCCCCCACTGCTACTTGGGAGTCCTTCACTCTTGACATAGGGCAAGGATGACAGTTCTCTCTCTCTCTCTCTCTCTCTCTCTCTCTCTCTCCCTCTCGGCAGATGAAACGTTCCAGAACCCTTCCCAAGGCCATTTGCCAAGGTGGTTGTCTGCAATTTCCTCCTAAACCAATAATCACCTCTAATGTAGAATAGGGTGTAGAATGTGTAAGGGACACTTACAGTCACTACACCGGCTTTGACATCTTTCCTTATGCTCCACATAGCCTGGTCCAGAGTCATATTTTAGAACATTATTAACTACCACTAAGATCATTCATCATCATTTTTTTTTTTATTTCTTTTTGAGGCTGGGTCTCACTATGCAGTTCAGGCTGGCCTTGGGCTCACTTTTGTAGCCCAGGCTGGTCTCGAACTCACACCGATCCTCCTGCCTCAGCCTCCCGAGTGCTGGGATTACAGGCGTGCGCCACCACGCCCGGCTCATCATCATTTTCAGCTTTTAGGATCCACTCCTTCTAGGAATTGGGAAAGTCCTGTTCAACATCGTCACTGGGAGGTATCTGGAAAATCAGCGAGTCGGTGCTGACAATTTCTCACAAACTCATGAGTCTAAACGCCAGAAGAAGACTCTGACAAAAATTCCAACTTTATAGAGACTCCATTCTAACGGTAATGATGATTACAACTCCACAGTGGAATCTCACAGTCCTACTTTGCATGTTTAAAGAGATAATTAAGGCGTGCCTTCGCTGTAACACTGCTTTCAAATTAAGATATATAGCCATGTGAACACTTGAATGAAATGGTCTTATTACTTATAGAAGAGCAATTAGAACAGATATCCTGGGTAAGCTACTTTCTAGGAGAAAAGTACACTGGGAGATTTATGACTTTGTTGAGGTTCTTTAGTTAGCTATTTAAGACTCTTTATTAAACATTTTTCTCCCCAGTGACGTGACTTCAGGGTATCACGGAGTAACAGTTAAAGTCTATATAACATTCCACCACAGTGTGGTGCAGGATGCTACCATTTTCCTATACTGTCTCTCAATCAGTTCCCTCAGGGATTATCAGTCCTATAAAATACTGATAATATTTTGCTGAATCTACTGTAGCAGGCCAGGCGCTAAACCAAATGCCTGTGTTGCCAAGCAGGAAACATAATGTGGGAGACAACGAGATAACAGGCAAACCTGGAATCACATGCTATATTAAAAATACAAACACTGCTACTAAATGCCAATTAACTTGGAGATACAATTGCAATGTTAACTAAGCATCTGAGTTTTAAAGAAAGTTTGAGAATATAGTTAGCGGGAATTCTATTAGGTCCTTTAAACATTGAATCATTTTTTTTTTTTTTTACACGAAGCCCAGGCAACGAGCATTTAGACAAGCCAAACCAAACCCATCCTGAACTTGCTGACACGGGGCTGGCAGTGTTCAGTCTAGGTAGCAGATGTCAGATGCATCACTGGGTGTTCTCTGCATAGCGCTTAGGAACAGTCTCCTTCGGTCAGTGTACCAAGAAGAGGAGTGATGTTCCTGAGTTCCAGACACTGTGAGTGAGGACGCTGATACAGATTCCAGTTTCTCTCAGCTAGCAAAAAGCAGGAGAGCAAAGTTTGGACTCGCTCCTACAGAAGGGACAACTGCTTGGCCCCAGCTGATGCCTGCCTGTGTCTTGTGCACCCTGTCTACCTTTATAGCATCCTGCTGTATTTCATACTCACAGCCCACATCCAGATCTTCCTTGGAGCAGAGCAGAGGATGCGAGATCTTCAGAACAATCTCTCTGAAGTAGACATCAGTAGGCCCATTTGACAAATAAATAAATCAAGGTGTCACCAGTTTGACTCCCTTACTAATTCATCCACTGTGAAGACTTAGCCTGTCTTCTCTGAGAGCGTTGCCCAAACACCACTCACCGTAACGGGGCGTAATTCCATAGAACTAATGTGCCCACAGCATAAACGATCCTCCCTGGAGTTGTACAAGTCATTAAGATCCACTTCACTCACAATAAGGACAAATCCATGCCAAGACTTCTAAGGGGCACTGCAGTTGGGGATCTGGGCCACGGAACCCGGCTGAACACAGTATGTGGAGACACCTGAGCACCCTGAATTAAACGAGCCTTTGAAGAGAAAGTGGAGTGTCCTGTATCTCTTCCCGACAAGGCCCTCCCTCCAATTCTGCCTCTCAGATCTGGGCTGCAGGGCAGCTTTGTGAGAGGCACAAAGGCATTCTTTGGATTTTTCTGTAATCAGATCCCCTGAGAGTTGTTCCACAGTGAGTCTGCTGTGTACAATACTCTGTTCTTTCCCTAAAATTGAATTACAGTGTTTCCAGAGCATTTGGATTAAATTATAACTGCGTGTGAGCACAGGTTGTTCCCGGGCCTTAAGAAATCTGTTGCTCAGCGTCAGCATCGTTCCTGTTCTTTGTTCCTTTTGCTCATAGATAATGCGAGAGCTGTGGGTTTTTAAGCAGGAGAACACTCTTTCCAAACGATCCCTTTATGAAACCTTCGTGCTCTGTAGTGGGGCCACAGAGCTGGGCCTGAGGGGACTGCCCTTCTGTGGCCAGAGATGTTGCAAGCACGATTGGCCCTTCCCTCTCTCCTAGGTGGGGCTGGCCCTCAAGTCCTTTCAACTATTGTCTCCTGATTGAACTTTAATGGGGTCCAAATGTTTAGGGCAACCTTTAAAGTAGCTTTGAAGAGTCTTAGGGCTCTGTAGTCAGTGGCTCAAAAATTACTGCTTTTCAGGACATATTTTGGAAAGAGTCATTGTTTAGATGATCACATACTGGGGGCATGTCAACATCATTAGAACAAATAAAACATAAAGTGTAAGTCAATTCTTATTTCTGAAGTGACTTCTAACATGGATGGCTAAATTCTTACTGAAATCAAAAGCTTCTTGTCTTAGTTCCTTTTCTCTTGTTGCTGGGACAAATACCTGACACCCGAAGTGAAGGAAGGAAAGATTTATTTAGCTCACAGTCACTGGAGGCTTCAGTTGATATTCGGCTGGCTCCAAGGCAGAGGGGCACATGGCAGAGGGCAGCAGTTCATGGCGGCAGAACAATTGCAACAAAATGGTGACAGGCAATTGACCAACCAGGGGAACAGAGAGCAACAGAGAGAATCTATTGTTCTGTCTCTCTTATAATACATTCAGGCTCCGCCTCAGGCTCTCTGCCTCAGGCCACACCCATAATCCCAGCAGTACTAAGATCCATAATCTCAGCAGTACTAAAATCCATAATCCCAGCAGTACTAAAACACATACTCCCAGTGGATCATGAGTTAGTCTCCTACTCTAGAAGTCCCTGCCCCATGACTGCATGAGGTTTTGGTGGTGGGGGGGCAATTAGACACAAACCATAACACTTCCTCATGTAAAACACTTTAGAAGTATTCAATTTACCACTATTGACCCAATCCAGTAGTATGTTTGGTGAGCTGTACATGTATGTTTCAAAAGAGTTGCAGATTTTGCCCTAATGTCATTGTCAGGAAATTGAACATTGCTTCTACTTACCAGTGAGTTCAATGAAAAGTTAAGACTCATTAAGTATAGCATAACACTATTTTACTAAAAACAAGTGGTTAATTTTATTTTTTCAATCCCTAAAATTTTAGTATATATCAAAAGAACTTGCATTTTTCTAAAATTACCTTGGCCAGACATTAAAAATCTTTGGTAAGAGAACAACTGTAGTGGGTACAAAAAACCTTAGCATTTTGCTGTCTATCCTAATCTCAGCATTGCGTGCGTGTGTGTGTGTGCGTGTGTGTGTGTGTGTGTGTCTGTGTGTGTGTGTGTATTCCCTGTTTTGGGGCCCTGACTAGAGGTAGTCCTCCTCCTTGCATGGTCAGTTATTTCCCTTTACTACTCTGAGAGTCATAAACAATACTATAGGCCAGTGCCCAAGAGCCAGGGGCCAGGCCAAGAGGCGGCGGCTTCTCATCCCTGAAAAATTGAAGAGCTGGGATCTTGCAATGGGCTCAAAAGTCAAGAGCCAGCGACACCTTGACCATATCTCTGAAAAGCAGTCGTTTCCTAAAGAGCTCTTGACGCTAGCCATAGAGCCATTTACGATAAGCAATTTAGAAGCACCCAGGCAGAAACTAAACTAAAAGAATCAAGCCCATATGTTGAGACTTAGTGCTGAGCCTGTGGCACTATTGGGTAATGGTGGAGCCTTTGAGCGCCAAGGCTGAGTGAATGACCTTGTAGCCACAGAGGGTATGTGTGTGACCTTAAAGAGGTCATTAAGAACCCCATCTTTCCATTCTCCTTCTTTCACATCCTGGCCATGGGGCAAATGGTTTAGCCATGTCTACCAACCACGCCTGCTCCTACTACGATGTGCTGCTTTACCACAGGCCCAAAGACAACAGGAGAGTTCAGTCATGGATGGAAACCTCCAAGACTGAGACAAAACAACCTTTCTTCTTTATAAAATGATGACCTCAAGTAATTGTTACGCTAATGGAAAGCTGACTAACACAAATTGTGAGTAACAGAACTAAAAAAGTATTTCAAGTTCCTGTCTCTTGATCGAGTCAGGCCTCAGCACTGCTCACCCAAGGTAAGATGAGTAAGTTTGGATTCTTTCATGATTAAAAAACAAAGAACTCTAAGGCTCACTAGATGGCACTAGAAGGAATCTGTGGGACAAATCATTGCACCGCTGTGAACATCGAATAGAGGCTTCCACCCTAAACGGGGGAACTGGATAGCAGCATGATTTTCGAGCTTTTCACATCAAGGCATCTGACATCACCCATTCTTCTCGTCACGGTCCTTACTTCCCTTAGAGCAACCACGCACTAAGCACATGCACTCTGCTAACAACACTACATCCAGTATTTGGCAACCATTTACTCTATCAAATGGTAAATTCTGAGAAAAGTGTGAATGACAGTGCTTCTGTCCTGGAACTGTTTGGGTAGATTTGTTCAAGCTGACAGGGAGACAGGAACGGACAGGCTAGTTTTGAGGCACTTCTTCTAGAACTATAGACACTTCCATTGGTTCTAGAGACAGATACAGAGGGATTGGAATTAACGTCATTAAATGCTAATCACCCGTTATTCTGTGTCTGTGTGACTCGGGTCTGTCTGGTTCACTTCTCTACCTCAGGGATTTAATTCATGGTTGATGCTCATAAATTATATCTAAGCTAACGGATAAAAGGATCACGTGTCCTGTAATGCTTTAAAGTGATCCTTAAAAATTTCTCTGTCAATCAAGCCCACAGGTATACTTGAAATTGAGCGCTGAGTGCACGCATAAGTGACTCTTAGGACGCACTGAGTTTGCAGACAACGCTGGCTTTTTTATGGGTTTGCATTCTTCACAACACTTCCTCAGTCCTCCAGTGAGTTCCTGTCCAGGAGTTCTCATTCTTGAAGCCAAGAAACACAAGCGAATCTCTTCTGCGCTACAATATCCGGGCGACACATTCCCTTAGTTCCGTTGTCCGTCCACCGCCACTGCTCTTCTAAGCAGTACGCTAGATTTGAGAACTGGCTTGGCTTTCCCTACTGAGGCTAATGACCAGTTTTGAGAATGAGAATGTAAGGTTATAAAATACCTAATTATTAAGCAGGACTTGAATTCAGATCTCCATACAACCTCTATCCCTGGATAAGGGTGAAATCCATAAATGGTTGAGCCCATACATTTAAAAGCTAAGTCTTATGTGTGCTATCTGCTCACACATTTGGCTACATCATCCGTTCTTTTTTTTTTTTATAGGTATATAAGATTGATCAAACAATTAAACATTAACCTTTCTAAATCCACATTACTTTTTTTTTCTTTTCCCCTTTTTTTTCTTTGAAAGTTGACATATTGCATATTGTCCTCACAATCATTCTACAGAGTACAGTGTGTGGGCATGACCCACCTCCCTATTGATGTTGCTTAGAA
>PVJA010041649.1:0-17618 GCA_004027025.1 Myocastor coypus
ACAACAATTTAGGGAGTATGGCCATCTTCACAATGTTGGTTCTTCCTATCCAGGAGCAGGGAATATCTTTCCATTTTCTGAGATCTTCTAAGATCTCTTTTTTCAGAGTACTATAGTGTTGATTGAAAAGGTCTTTTACTTCCTTAGTTAGGTTGATTCCTAAGTATTTCATTTTCTTCGGTGCTATCATAAAAGGTACCGTTTCTCTAATTTCTCTCTCATTGTGTTTGTTATCTGTGTAGAGGAATGCCACTGACTTTTGTGTGTTGACTTTGTAACCTGCTATTTTACTGAATTTGTGTATCAATTCCAGTAGCTTTTTGGTGGAGTTCTTTGGGTCTTCTAAGTAGATTATCATGCCATTTGCAAATAGTGAAAGTTTTACTTCTTCTTTATCTATTCTTATTCCTTTTATTTCTCTTTCTTGTCTAATGGCTGTAGCTATTGACTCCAGAACTATATTGAATAGAAGTGGCGATAGGGGGCATCCTTGTCTTGTACCAGATTGGAGAGTAAAAGACTTCAGTTTTTCCCCATTTAGAATTATGCTACACACCCACCTTCTGTTTTATGAGACAAGGGTGTTAACTCCGTAGTCCAGGGTGGCTTGGAGCTTATGATCCACCTGCCTTAGCTTCCTGAATGCTGGGGTTAGAGGGACCTACTGCTCCTGGCTTATTATTTCCTGGCTTGGGAAATGATAGATTGTCATTATCGTGGCCTATTTATTTCCTCTTTCAATTTCCTTTTCTTGTTTGTCTTTTGGAGACAGGATCTCGCTATGCAGTTCAGACTGGCCTTGAGCTCACTTTTGCAGCCCAGGCTGGTGTTGAACTCTCACTGATCCTCCTGCCTCAGCCTCCCAAGTGCTGGGATTGCAGGCGTGTGCCACCACACTTGGTTTTAGTGGCCTGCATGGCACGGGGCTGGCATGGCAGGTGCTACTGGGGATCAAACCCGGGTCCTTGGGCTTACCAGGAAGACACTTAGAACACTGAGCTATCTCCCCAAGCCCCATTCATTTTCTTTGTGTCTTAAGTGTAAGGTGTGAATATTATGTCCAGTTATCCCTCGCCCCTCAAAGAAACATAATAAGACGTCTTTTTCTTGCAGTAATTACCATCGCTGGGAAATCTATCATTTTCCATGGCTATTCATTAGCACAAAATCCACGTTCCCAGTTCATTTTCACAAGAGTGGCTTTTGTGGCTACGCATTTGCATTTCTAGGTTCCTGTCGAGGATCAATCATGTCTTGCCTTTCGCAGCTATATCCCTCTAGTACTGATCCAGAACAGAGTTTTGTCTTTGATTTGCCATGAATTTTTTTTTTTTTTTTGGTTTTTGTTGAGACAGGGTCTCACTATGCAGCTCAGGCTGGCCTTGAGCTCGCTTTTTGTATCTCAGGCTGGTCTGGAACTCACACTGATACTCCTGCCTCAGCCTCCCAAGTGCTGGGAGATTTTAATTATTTTTTTTTAAAGATAAACCTACCAGTGAAATCAAGTTTCAAAAGATATCCAGCTGAAAAATGGGGAAATAATTGGCAGGTAAGCTTATATGAAGCATGATTTGGATCCAGCCCAGCCATGCCATATTTCTGAATTAGGCTTTGTGTCCAGAGCATTGTACGCAGGCAGCAAAGGCCAGAAGTGTATTTTTCTCTATGCCCCTCCTCTTGATACAGCAATGTAGAATCAGACGTGCTAGCTGGAGGCATTCTGTGCCATTTGAGCACACACTGCATGCTGAGCCATCAGGTCTAAGGCTAGGAAATGTGAGGTGATTGTGTATAATACGCAAGGCTCACAGGCAGCAAGCCAGGGGTTGGACCTGGCTTTCCACCTGTCTGTGATTTGAAATTCAGCATCACGAGGGGCTGACCCAAGACAAGGCTCAGAGCCAGGGGCTCCAGCTCGGGCGTAACGCGAGGGCACATGCTTTGTTTGTGCGCACTGCTTGGGAGTACACGGAGTGACCCAAGGGCTCTTTTGATCTCTTCTTTTGTGGCGTCCTTAAGTGTGTCCTTAGATGCCTGGGCTATGGTAGCTGTAATCAGAGGGGCTGCAGTATGTCCAGTCTCTTGGCAGTGGGCCTGTGAAAAGGCAGCAGAGAAGAGGCAGCAGGAATGGCCTCTTGTGGTGCCCAAGGTAACAGGCTTTATGTCCACTTTGTTATTTATTTACTTCTAATAAGAAATAACAATGTGACAGTTTCAAAACATGTTAGCAGTACATTTCCAATATTTGATACCATGCATACTTTTTCTTATTTTTAATAAGAATGTATAACAATGTGACAGTTTCAAAACAGGTTAGTAGTACATTTCAATACTTGATACCATACATATTGTTGTCCTCTTAGTCATTATACAGAGCACAGGGTGTAAATATTATAATTTTTCAGACCATTATTGGTACAACCAAATTTCTTCTCATTGAATTAAGAGAAAGTAATTGTATACATAATCCAGTGTTCGACAGCTGCAGTGGGTTATTGGTAAAACTGGCAATGTTGGAAGCTGTTGATTTAAGCCTTTTGCAGCTCAGCATTCTAATCTAGCTTTCTGTTTTATGCCTTGTGGTTAAACTTTTCTACTGGGTGGTTAAGTCTAAGGGCAAGTTAAAGCAAGACCTGTATAGCAAAACATGTAACTTTTGTATCTCTTAAGGTCAGTCAAATGCCCTCAGGATTTACTTTGGCACCATGTACAGTGCTTTGTAGAACTGTTGTCAGTGTCAGCCATCTGGATGAGTCACGGCCATGGCTTGACCAGTTTGCTCTCAGTGAAAGCCTGAGAGAAAGTTTTCTCTCTAGGTGACTCTCCTTAGGCACACTATGTCTCTTCAGGCCCTTTCCTCTGTAGCCCCATAATCTCCTGAACAGAAATTTTGGGAAGCAGCTCTATTTGCTTTGTTCTTGCTCCTCAGGAAAGAGTTCCCTATGAGGCTCCCGGCTGTCCACCCAGCATGCCATGCTAGTGCTGAAGTATCTGAGTTCTCTGAAGCATACCACATGGTGGGAAAGGAGCGACAACATGAGCCCACAGCGTCACAGACGTATGGTTTGTGTGAGACTGTGTAGTGGTGAGGGCCCTCGTACAGAGCACCAAGCGTGGAGGGAGGCCAGTGTCCCAGCTTCTGCGAGTTGTCACTCCCCTGCATCCTTTCCAGAAACAACACCAACTGTGACTAGCAAAGTGGAACTACCCTCTGTCAAAAGGAAACAGAATGGTTAACTTTACAAAGAGATTTGCCTCAGGTTAGCTTGGTTTGGTTCCTGCATGAATACTTTATAAAATAGCAGGAGGCAATGTGTGGCCAACAGACGCAGCATATTATTTATTTTCACTTAACACATAAATCCAAGCATCCAGAAAGCTTTTTTTTTTTAATAGTGTACAATGAGTGGCTTGGTGGGATGTCACCCGATGTCTGTACTGTATACTGATACACTCCTGGTTGCAGAACTTGTTCCGTAGAGCCCCATGGACAGCTGCTGAAAGGAGCGGAATGTGCGTGCTCTGCTTGTCTTTGGCTTCAAGGATGAGTAACTGACTTCAGGAATAAGATAATTGATAAGGGATCTCATAAGTCGTAAATAGCATAAGCTTCATAGTACTCTCGAGAATCTGTAAGTATACTGGCAGTGCTGGATATTCTAAAGTTACCCAACTATCTAGGCCTGCATAGGGGAACCTTCCCATGGCATCCTTACGATGGGTTCTGTGTATACTCCAGTTAGTGGTGCAGCTATTGGCTATAGCCGTGTCGGTACGGTCCACAGCCAAAGGAGTCCAGCCATAAACCGAACGCTAAGTGCATTTCATTCCCTGGTTTCTGCAATTTCCACACATGCAGCGGAACCATGATGACTCCATGCCCCAGGTAGAAGGTCGCTGTTGAAGGTCAGATCCATTGTTCCCTTGTCCTCTAGGCACACATGCACGCAAGGCTGTCTCATCACACAACAGCTTTGAGTCACAAGGAAAAGAGGCTTGGTGCCAAGGGCCCTGCCTGGCAAGCCAGGCCTCTGGCTCCCTCCCCTCTCATGCTGCTGAGCACGAGCCTGTGGGCTTTCCCGACAGCCCGTCAGCCTTCCCCACCACTGCCACCACCGCCGAGGATGCTGCGCTTTCTGCTGCTGTAATGATGGAGGCCACAAAGGTTGCTGCCGAGGCCCTCTGGGGGCAGTGCTTTTTCTTCCTCAAACATCTGTGCAGTCCCATGCAGAGGACTGGGCTATGGCTCTCACACAAATATCTGGAAGCAGATCCCCCTGGAGGAGGACTGTGCCTGCAGATATCAGTCTCTTGAGACCCTGCACACTTTATGCTACCCTGCAGCCACTTGCCGGCTTCTTTTCTTTGGGAATCAGCTTCCTGGCTCCTGTGCTCCCAGGCATCTCTCCCCTGTCTGTCCTCATCGATGAGACCTCAGGAGTTCTTCACTCACAGAGGACATCCCCTTGGGCAGAACCCAGGGTCAGACCAGGACTGTCTCAGATGCCCTTGAACATACTGATTTCATTTCCTTGTAAGACATTTTCAGAGGTGAGATTGTCAGTAAAGGGGCAACTACAAAAAAAAAAAATTGCCCCCAACTGTTCTTTATAAAGGTGGAAGCTCAAGATGTTTTGGCTTGTCTGAGAAGCATAAATTCTGTACCCATGTTTATGCTTTGCAAAACTTTAAAAAAAAAAAAAATCAACTCATTAGGGGCTGGGGAGATGGCTCGGAGGCAGAAGCAGCTAACTGGCAAGCACCAGGTCCTGCGTTTGATTCCCAGTCCTGCTTGCTGTGCCGGCTACATGTGCATCTGTGACCACTTTTTTCCCCCCCGCCCCCTTTCCCTCACCGCCATCCTCCTCCCCTATTTCTTGAGTTTTGTTTCACTTGGACAGAAATCTGTCTCCTACTTCTGGTCACCTCATAGCTCTTGCTTTTCATTTATATGCTGGGTTTCTCCTAGAAGAGGAGCCGCGCTGCACCTCGCTTCTGTGTCCCATCATTCGCACTTACCGTGATGAGCTCGAGGCACTTCGGTTCGGCTGTGCCTAACTCAGGTTTGTCTTTGTTTCGGCGGAGTGGTGTCTAACTTACCCATTCTCTTTACGCATTCTGTTGATGGGCTTCTGGACGCCTTCAACTATTTAGCCATTATAAATTGCACTTCTCTAAATATGCCATGCATATTGCCGTGGTAACGTGTCATTAACTTTTGGTGTGATATGCAGAAAGGAAATAGCTGGGTCCAATGGGATTTTTTTGTTTTGATTTTCTGAGGAATCTCTTTGTTGATTTTCCTCGTGGTTGTACTACTTCACGCTCTTCCCAGCAAGGGATCTTTCTCCTCTGAAGTCTTGCTTGCCTTCATCAATATTATTTGAGTTTTGGATAATGGCCATTCTTTGGGAGGGGTGAGATGGACCCAAGGGTTATTTTAATTTTCCTTTCTTTAATGGCCAGTGATGTTGAATGTTTCTCCATGCATTTAATGGCCATTTATAATTTTCTTCAGTGAAGTGTCTACTTGTCTTACTTTTCTGTTTTTTTTTTTTTTTTTTTTTTAATTGAGTCCTTTATTTTGGGCAGTCTAAGTTTTTGAGTTCTTCACATGGTCTTGATATTAGGCATCTGAGGAGCAGGTGAAAAGTTTTCCTCACTCTTCAGATTGCTTCTTCATGCTGTTTGTTTTGCTGTGAAGGAGCTTTTTGACTCCATAGGGTCTCGTTGCGGATTCTTGGCCCTATTTCCTGTGCGCCTGGGGCTCTGTTCAGAGACCCCTTGCCTGCCCCTATGACTTCAGGAGTTTTACCTATTTTATCCTCTAGAAGATGTTTCCTGTTTTAACATTTGGATCTTCATTCCATTTTGACTTCAGTTTAATATATAGTAAAATAATGTGGTTTTAGATTCAACATTTTGTCCCAGTCCCACCAAAAAAAAAAAAAAAAAAAAAAAAATAGATTCAACATTTTGTGTGTGGAGATTCAGTTCTCCCTCTGCCGTTGGCCAAAGAGACTCCTTTAGTTCTAGAGTGTGTTGTTGGCTCTTTGAAAAAACACGGGTGACTTGATGTAGTTTCTGCGGCCTCATTCTGTTCTGCTGTTCCACGTGCTTGTGTCCGTGCCAGTGTCATGAAATGCTGTGGTGACACAAAACAGACCCCCAGCCAGTTTGCTTCAGTTTGCTCCTTACCTGGATAAGAGCTCCTGCTCCCAATCTGGCTACTCCCACCTCATAGAGATGGTTGGTCGTGATGATGCGCATTCTGTAGCTCAGATCCTGCGTGGCAAGGCACTGGAAGCCTGTGCTTCCCGCTCGCTTGTCCCACATCAGCCCTAGGCCACTGGAGGTCAAGGCCCGATATTCGGGGAATGATCCTGCTCAGGGCCCATCAGTGTACGCAAGCCTGCCTCCACATCCTGGGCGCCATGGCCGTGTGTCTGTTTGCCACAGCATCTGGTGGGTTGGCCAGGAAGACTGACCATAGTGACTCTCTTTGGTCACCGGTCTTGGCCCTCGAGGATGAACATGGAACTCTCTAGGCCATGACAGGAAAGCATGCCTTCAAGATTTCTTGAGTTCCTCAGAGGTCTGGAGAAGGATTCCCAGCCCCCAGCTCAAGTGGTTCACACTGGATGCCAAAGGAATGAAAACACTGTCTGTCTGTCCATCCGTTCATCTCTGTCTCCTGCCTAATTCTGGGAAGGCCCCCCAGCACACTCCAGTTCATCTCAGTCCTGCTCAGCTTGAGCAGAAGGGGGAAAGCTGACTGACTTCATCAGTCAGGGACTACCCAGGGTTGCTTTTGCTATTCCTGGACTCTTCTGGTACCCTAGGACCTTCAGGAACTTTTCTTCCCCCTAGATCTGTGAGGTACACAAATGGTATTTTAATAGGGATTGCACTGAATCTGTGTAACAACTTGGCGAATATGACCATTTTTACAATGTTGTTTCTTCCTACCCAGGAGGAAGGAGTACCTTTCCATTTTCTGAAATCCTCTCTGATCTCTTTTCAGAGTGCTACAATTTTCTGTGTACAAATCTCTTGCTTTCGTTGTGAGATTGATTCTGAAGTGTCTCATTTTGGGTATGTGTGTTAATTAATTAATTAATTTATTTATTTATTTATTTTTTGCCTTTTTGAGACAGGGTCTCACTATGCAGTTCAGGCTGGCCTTGAGCTCACTTTTGTAGCCCAGGCTGGTCTCGAACTTGCACCGATCCTCCTGCCTCAGCCTCCCAAGTGCTGTGATTACAGGCGTGCGCCACCACGCCCGGCTTGTGTGTGTTATTTTGCAAGGTGTGGTTTCCACAATTTCTCTGTTAGTGTGTTCTTTGTGTATGGAAGTGCTTTGGTTGTTGAGTGTTGACTTTGTATTCTGACATGCTGCTGCATTTGGCTATGAAGTCTCCCCAAGTCTCTTAGTGGAGTTCTTGTAGTCTTTTATGCAAAATATTGTATCATCTACAAATAAAGATAATTTCACTTCTTCCTTTCCAAACCTTATTCTTTTTATTGCTATTGGTAATTTTTCTGAGTAATATTTTCAGAACTTTATTGAATAGGAGTGGAGACAGTGGGCATCCGTGTCCTTTTCCTGATTTTAAAGTGAAGGCTTTCAGCTTTTGCCCAGTTAGTGTAATGGCTGTTGGTTTCCCATAGATGGCTTCTCTCAGTTTGAGATGTAGACCATCTATTCCTATTCTCCACAGGATATTTTTTTAATTTGATGTATTTGGTACAGGGTCTCACTAGGCAGTTCAGACTGTTTTCAACCTCCCTAGCACTGAGGTTAAATAAGTGCTGGACTTTGTCAAAGGCTTCTTCTGCGTCTATTGAGAAGATCACGGAGTCTTGCCTTGGTTCTGTTGATGT
This sequence comes from Myocastor coypus, assembly GCA_004027025.1. Classification (NCBI taxonomy): domain Eukaryota; kingdom Metazoa; phylum Chordata; class Mammalia; order Rodentia; family Myocastoridae; genus Myocastor; species Myocastor coypus. Next base: position 7,885 of record PVJA010041649.1, read on the forward strand.
CGTGTGTTACATTTATGGATTCGCTGAACCATCTCTGCATTCCTAGAATGCATCCCACTTGGTCTTGATGTGTCACCTTGTTGGTGACTAGCTGCTTTCTGTTTGCTAGTATTTTATTGAGTAATTTTCCACTATATTAGAGAGATTGGCCTATCATTTTCTTTTTTTTAAATTGGATCATTCTCTGCTTTTGTAATCAGAGTAATAATTGTCCCTAGGAATGAGTTTGGGAGAGTTGCTGCCTCTTCAATTTCATAGAAGAGTTTGAGAAAATTTGGCATTAGTTCTCTAAACTTCTTGTAGAATTCAGCTGCGAATCCATCAGGACCTGAGGTTCCAAATTATTCTTGCAAGAGGTCTCTGCTAACTGATCTGCAAAACTCTATTAACAATTATAAATCTCTAAAATTTTAAAAGTTATTATAATTCAGTTGGATTAAAATATAAACTTTGATTTTTAAAGATGTTTCTTTACCTAATCTGTTATGTGTGTACTTGTTTATATCTTTTTCACATCTTTGAACAGCTATTTCTATTTGAACTCAACACACTTTTCTTTTTTGGGTCATTTGTTTATAATACAATTTGGATTATAGGTTTAAAAAGAAGCCTTCCACCTGGGTTGCCAGCTGGTCAAAATGTTGTTAAAATTGTTTGTGTACATGTAATGTATATTATTGCCTATGTATTATGACTTGAGAGTCTCTCATCGGTCAAAAATAATGTGTTAAATGTTATCACTAGGTTTTCATCAGTTATCAGAATCTATTAAGATATTTAAAAAATCCATTTGGGCATAGGAAGCCTATTGGACAGGATTTCAGGCAATGAATAATGAAGCAGCTGCCTGGATACTTAGCCAGTCCTCATTCATTAATAGGAAGCCCCTATGAATAGCCTTATGGGAACATTCCCCCAAATGGTATTACCGTATAGCATTTTATTAGGTTTATATTGCTCATTCATCAAATGATTAAGTTTTCTAGACAGCAATGATTTTTGATTTAAAGATGCTATTGTATAGAAGTTTTCACATGGTTATGATAATTTATAGTTACTGCTTATGTAATATGCTGAATGTGTTTATGCCTATGGATATGCAGGTCTTCTAAAGTGTGGAATAAGGACTTTTTGCAGTAATGGACTATTTTTTTTTTTTGATTTAGGTATCTGCTTTTAACAAAATTCATGTGGTGTATATAAAATCAAATGACAGAAAGCTAGGTAAAAGATTCTTATGGGTTAGACAGATAATTGATTAAAAAGCTTATACTATGTCAAAATAAAAATTTTATGTTACAAAATGTCATCATGATTGTCATGCTACAGTACTATGTGTGGTTTTTGGTTTCAAGTTTTCTGTATAAAATAAGCAACTATTAACATTCTACATGGATTTAAACACTGGAACATCCAGGTTGGTAGAAAATAATGGTTGTATTTTGTGTTTTAAGGTGATTTATATTCAGATAAGACAGTAATATTAACCTCATTGCCTTAGTTGTAATGTAATGTCATTAATATTCTCTTCTGAATATTAAACAACTGAAGATTGTAGGCCAAAAATTAGAGAGACAGGTGGTCTAGGAGGATGGCCAACATTTCAGCCTTGCCTCTCTGAGTCAGTGAGGACCAAGGACATAGGAGAAGCTCGGTGTGACATCCTGTAACCTGGTTGAGTCCCTGATGTTCTAATCAAGGTGATTTTGGGACAGCAGAAGAAAGTGATTCAATAGTGTGTAGTGTGTCCAAGTAAGGTCACCCAGAGAGATAAAAATCTCTCAAGCTTTCACAGAAAGCAACTTGGTCAAGCAATGGCTGTGACTCATCCAGTTGGGTGACGCTGACAGAAGTCCTGAGAGGTGCTCTGCACGGTTCCAAGGTAATTCCTGAGGAGACTTAACTGACCTTGGTAGGCAGCAATTTTAATACGGGCCTCACTTTAATTTACTCTTAAATATCGAGCAGAAAAGTATAACCACCAAAACCATAATTATCTGCAGAGTCTTCCAAGCACAGCTCCTTTAAAATTCAACTACATACTCATTGATGACAACTACAGAAACAAATTGCAGATGTCAGGGGCGGCGGAACCAGATATCAATCCCGTAGGTGGAGGTGAGAGCAGGATGCAACCAAAGAACAGCCTGAGGGCACAGAGTAGCCCCGGTGAGCAGGTGTGTTTGCCTCAAGAACACTGGGTGTAGGAGCCGAGCCAGTCAGTTAAAGGAGTGTCATACGACCAATGCATAAGTACACGAACGGAGGTGGTTGAGAAATGCCTTTCCTTCCATCTGGAGGGAAAGCTCTACCTGACTCAGCTTTCTGTATCGTATTTTTATTTCTCTATCCTCTTGCCATCTGGATGTGGTAGTAAGTTGGTACTGCTTGGATTGAACGGACACACATGCTAAACTACATACAACTAAGCCAGCGCTCCGGTGTCTCTTTATAGGACTTCTTGTTGCTGGGAAAAATACCCGACACTCAAAATGAAGGAAGGAAAGGGTTATTAGCTCACAGTTCGTGGAGGTTTCAGTCCATATTCAGCTGGCCCAAGGCTGAGTGGAGCAGGACAGACAGCATCCAGTTCGTGGCGGTGGAACAGCAACAAAATGGTGGCCGAGGAAGCCAACCAAATAGGGCAGCAGAGAGCAACAGCTACAGCTCTAGTCTGTCTCTCTGTCTCTCTTTATATTCCACTGAGGCTGTCTGCCTCAACCTCCACCTTAGGCCACACCCATGATCCCAGAAGTACTTAGACCCATAATCCCATCAGTACTAAAATCCATAATCCCAGGGATCATGGATCAAGTCTGAAACTCTATAAGTCCCTGCCCCCTGACTCATGAGGCTTTGGGGGGGGCAACTAGACATAAACTATAACAGGCCTCTTATCAAATCTCTTAGCCATTGACAATCTGTTTAAATAATCACTCTCTGAACTTACATGCTTCAAATGCTTGCTGGCCCATCCAAAGTGTAGGATGGTCTATATTTTTGTGCGTTTTCACAGCACTGATTATCAACCTTCCTTACAAGAAGAATACATAAGCTGTTTCCCTTGGGAAGGGGAAGAAGTTTAAGATATGTTGGGCTGAGGTGTGGGTAATATGGTGGTCGCCTTTCTGTGTCGACAGGCCAGGTCTGTTGCATGATGGGGCTGACTCTGAAAATTCTGGGATTAAGTTCAGGAGAGTTCTTGGCCACATTTGCTGCCTACTACTGGGAAATTTTTTAATCTAATTATATGTACTGGAACACTGCATTTTGTAGCCCAGGCTGGTCTCAAACTTGCACTGATCCTCCTTCGTCAGCCTCCAAGTACTGGGATTAGCTCACTACTGTTATGGAATATTTTTTTTGTCTTTCTGAGACAAGCTCTCACTATGCAGTTCAGTGGCCTTGAGCTCACTTTTGTGGCCCAGGCTGGTCTCAAACTCACACTGATCCCCCTGCCTCAGCCTCCCGAGTGCTGGGATTACAGGCATGTGCCACCACACCGGCTTATTATGGAATATTGGACTATGTATACAACTACTTTCTCTTAGTTCAATGAAAAGAAATATTTGTACCAATAGTGTTTAGAAGAGTTATCATGTCTGCACCTTGTACTCTGTGCTACTACTATGAAGACAGCAATATGCATTATGTCAATTACTGTGGCTGTCCTACTAATGTGTTTTAAAACTGGCTCAATGTTATTTCTTATTAAAAATAGTAAAAAATTTGCTTCCATTGGAGAAGTCTGCACTGGGTGACAAACATGACCACAGCCATACTCTCTGCTTCAACATGTGGTGCTGGCTTCTTCTAGTCAATATCCTGGTCACAGGCATACCTGGGCACACTTACTCTGAGGCCGTTTCTGTGTGCTGTGTAGCACATACAGTGTGGTACAGTATTATTAAAGCCAGCATCGCTAAAAAAGAATGTGTAGAGCAAGGACGGTGGTGAAAAGAAGGTGCAGAGCATAAAAAAGGTGACAAAAAATTATAGAGCACAGAGATGCTGCCGGAATGGTGCTCAGGGTAAAGTGGTCAGTGATCAAACTCAGCCTGGAGGAAACTGCAGCCAGAATGTGCCCACATAGCTTTGAAGAGTCTGATGCACAGGCAGCAGAGGAGCTCGTGTCCACAGGAGGGACATCAACGGCACAGATGCAGAGCAGAGGAAGCTCTGGGGAGCCAAGAGGAGGAGCGGATGACAGAGCTCGCTGAACTCCAGAGTGAGCAGCAGAAGGTGCTTGTTTTAGGGAGCGTGCCATGGAAGAAGAGCGGGAGGAGGCTAGCGGTGAGGTAATAACGCCCATGAAGGAGAAATGGAATGCATGCCAGAATGACTTGGAGACACAGCACCTGGACATGACGGCAGTGACCAGGGTTGGCAGGGATGAACGATAGCGTGGTTCCTCTTTTCCAGCGGGCTGTGCAGTACAGGAAGAAGCAAGGGATTTGGCAGATGCCCCCCTCCCCCCAGCATTGACCCTACAGCTATGAGACAAAGAACGGAAGCAATGTCATTGTGGAGGGGCACTCTCCACTGAAAGAATGTCTTGCTGCCCGCCCACCTCTCTGGCCTCCATACCGGAAGTCTCGTCATGCAAGGTTAGTGCTTTCTCTCTTGATACTGGACTATACTGTCATTTCATGTTTCAGGATGGATAAACCTTATTTACATTGAATCTTATGGAGATATTTGAGTGGGCTTGTCGTTGTTATTTAAAGAGAATACAAAATGATAAAAAGGAAAAGGATCAAAGCTTCGCCAAACCAAACAGTAGCAAATTCCACTAAGGTTGCTGTATTGCATTGTGTTGCTTTGAGGTTAGTTTTTCAAATTACCAGATATAAGCACACAAAATTAGTTTGTAATTGTAAGAAATTAAAAAGCACTGGAAGAAATTAAGCACCAGCTGCTGCCCTCTGTAGACAGTAGAATTCTTTTTTTTTTCATGACTTAATACTTTTATTATTTAAGTTTAACAATGGTTATATTACATATTTTTCATCATCAGATCAGTTTAGATTAATAGATATAGGTATATAAGATTGATCAAACAATTAAACATTAATACTTACAATAAACATTACTTTTATTTTTTTTTTCTTTTCCTCTTTCTTTTTTTAAAAAGTTGACACATTGCATATTGTTCTCACAATAGTTCTACAGAGCACAGTGTGTGGGCATGACCCATCACCCTATTGATGTTGCTAAGAAGAAAAAAAATAAAAGAAAATTCTTCTCTTTGGACTAAGAGGAAGCAGATGCATACACAGTCAAATGTTCTGCAATTGCAATGGGCCACCAGTGAAGCTTGCAATATTGGAAGCTATTGATCTAAGTAGACAGTAGAATTCATCAGTAAAGTTATACAAGCCATCCTACATAAATGTGTAAATACGTGTCTTTTCTCCACTCGAAATTGTCCTTGACTGGAATCATGACATGAATTAAGTTGCCAAACTGAACATACATTAGAAGCCAATGAAAAGGCCCACAAATTTTCAGATAGCTCAGAACAGCTGTGTTAGCCTAGAGGTCCTGTTTGGAACTCGAATGGCTGCATTCCCAGCCCCTCCTTGGGCAGAAGGGAGAGGAAACGCCTCTCCAGGCTGACAGAAGAGCAGAGGAAAGGCATGAAGGCGGGGTGGAGCGGAGGGAGCCTGTTGGTGGGAGGTGATTCAGGTGGTCTTGCTCAGGGAGAAGAGACCTGCAGCTGGAGAAGAGGCCCTAGGACGAGGGAGGCAGCCAGGGATTCGTGTGCACCGCCCCCTACTTTTCATGCTGTGGGGATGCTTCCTTGCTGGGATGAGCCCAGACACACACTACGTGCATCCTTGCATTGTCTAGTGGCGCCTTTAGAGTTGCCCTTTGGATTCAGGCATCACATGTGGCATTCTGAGCCCACAGGACAGTGATCTACCGCGGCACAGAGCTAGAAAGGATACACTTTGCTCACCTTCTTGCTTTCCAAATCATTGTGTATTTCAGCTGGGTCCCTGCAGATTCCTCTATGAGAGGCCCACATTATATCCCTGGGCCTCAGTGTCCATCTCAATCAAATCAGAATAATGGTGGTCCACACCTCATGGTGCTCTTGTTGGATAGAAGGTATTATGGTTTATGTCTAGTTGTCCCCCCAAAGCCTCATGCAATCACGGGACGTGGCTTCTATAAATTGGGACTTGATTCATGATCCCTGGGATTATGTTTTAGTACTGATGGGATTATCAGTCTGAGTAAGGCTGAGACTATGGGTGTGGTCTAGGGCAGATATCCTAAGATGGAGAGCCTGAATGTAATATAAGGAGTGACAGAGAGACGGACTAAAGCTGGAGCTGTTGCTCTCTGCTGCCCTGTTTGTTTGCCTGCCTCTGCCACCATTTTGTTGCTGTTCCGCCACCATGAACTGGTTGCTCTCTGCTCCGTACCACTCAGCCTTGGGCCAGCTGACTACGGACTGAAACCTCCACAAACTGTGAGCTAAATAAACCTTTCCTTCCTTCATTTTGAGTGTTGCATGTTTGTCCCAGCAACGAGTAAAAAGTAACTAAGACAGAAGGGAACCAATCTCCAGAGCACTTAGAGCAGTCCTGGACAATAGTGAGCCTTTTAAAGATATGGCCATACTGTTCATGAATGACTGGCTTCGGCCCCTTGCTGCATGCCACCGCTGCAGCAGCACCAGCGCAGGTGTCTGGCTGCCATCCTGGCACCTAGCTCCCACGGGACAGCTGTAAGTTTGTTCAGCAAATGGCTCAGTGGAGGGGCTGCCCCACGCAGCTGGCAGGGTCTGGCTTAGAGCAGCGGCTAGGTGAGAAAGCGAGGAGGCAACTTGAGAGGGAGACACCTATGGCTCTGGGTTGCCCTGCTGGCTCTGCCTGAGAAGTTGCCTCCTTGCTCTGAGTCCCGGTTTCCCATCCCTACCTTGTCCGCTTGAAGCCTATGTGGATGGGTGGATTTGCACGTCTTCTAACCCCGCGTACCATGTGAAGGCTTTAGGTTTCTCATCTACTATCACACTCTGTTTTCAGCTCTGCAAGGCTTCCACCTTAAGAGGACTCAAATGAAATCACTCGGTAAGTTGTAACTGGTAGCAGTTGAATATTAATTACCTCTTGGTAGACACAGCTGTGACGCAAGTCAGGACCTTAAAGAATTCCTTGCCAGCCATGGGGCTTCTGGTGCAGTTATGGGCCAGGAACAGAGTGTAGGCGTGGCTAGGGAAGTTCACAGCCCAGGCTTGATCCTGACTCTTAAGTTCTTATCGGTTTCTAGGAAGGTGACTTCGGTGAATCGCTTTTCCAACGCTCTAATTGCAATCTGCAAAATTGTGGAGAATGACGTCTCCGACTCAGGCTGCTGCAGACGCAGCCCAGCAGGTCCAGCGTGACTCAGCCACTTGGCACACGCTCAAACGTTTCCTTCCTTTCCACCCCATTTACCCCCAAATATCTCAGACCTTCCTCAGCCACCTTGTGTTTGGAACCTCACATTCATTGGTAGATTCATCTTTGGGTAGACTCAGCACCGAAATGTGCCGTCAGCAGGTGGAGCCTGGCTGAAGGTGGGTTCCTGGGGACGTAACCTGAAAACCTGTGTCCTCTTCCTGCTGTCCCCCTGGTGTGTTTCTTTGCTTTCCCACTCCCAAGGTTGAAAACCTTCTTTTGTGATATCGTTCCATGCTGCCTTTCTGCCTCAAAGCCGGCTGACTTAGGACGAAATCCATGAGTTGGAATAAAACTCTCTCCGTATGCATTGCCGGTGTTCAACACTTTGTCTCAACAATGAAGAAGTGGCTAAGATAGATTTAGGAACCAGAGTTTTGGACTCATTGGTGTCTCTGTACCTCACCACACGGTTTGCAAGTGTTTGGAACTGGTTTGTGAGGAATTTGGAGAGGACTGGAGGTGCCAGGTACAGAAGCTCTGGTACATTTATATAAAAAATAGATTTGGCCCAGCAACCAGGCCCGCCATGTGATGTAGGCCTGTCTGGGCCCATAGGAAACTCATTTGACCCAACAACCAGGCCCGGCATGTGAGTGAGACTGTCTTGGGCCCACTGAAAACTCATTCAACCCAGAAACCAGGCCTAGTGTGTGATGGGGATTGTCCTGGGCCCGCCAGAAACTCATTAGACGCAGCAACCAGGCCTGCCATGTGATGTAGACCTGCCTGGGCTTGTAGGAAACTCATTCAGCCCAGCAACCAGCCCCGGTGTGTGAGTGAAACCACACTGGGCCAGCCAGAAACTCATTCGACCCACAACCAGGCCCAGCATGCCCAGTGTGGAAAATTGCCACAGAACTCCCTGCAGAGAGACCAGAGGCAAGACCCACCCATCTGATCCAAGAGCAGAACATCTTGCCAGAGTGGCCCAGCAGGTTTGCTTCCAAGGGCTGCAGCAGGAGGAAGTGGAGCTCAGCAGCCAGACCCAAGCCACATCCACCTGGGTGACTTTGAACTTGGTAGATCCTGACCTGGTGCTAAGGTAAGAACTCTACCAAAGCTCTACACCAAAGGTCAGAAGGCAGGGCTCCACAAAATGACAAAGAGAAGGAGCAAAATGCACTCTCAGGCCCCAGGCCCACCCAGAACAAATACAGGAAATGATAGCACAGAAGAAATTGGAAGTTACACACCTGCAGTCTCTGAAATAATAGCATCTTTAGTAAAGAAACAACTTCAGAAAAGTGTAGAGAAAATCAGATTAGAAATAATCTCTGAGGCAAAAAAAGAAGTAATACCTATAATAAAAGAAGTACTAAGTGCTTCTACAGATAATGATTAAAAAATATAAAATAGAAAAATGATGGAATCCTTGAATAAGCACTATGGGAAAGTAATAGAATGCGTGAAGCAGATTCAAAGTGCTGTACAGGAACTGAAAACCTCAACCACAAGCTGGCAAGACTGTTTCAATGAAAGTGAAAATAGACTTCCAGATCTTAAAGAAACCATTGCAGAGACCCAAATTGCACCGCTGGGAGCTGAGCCTGCGCGCCCGCCGCGGGTAAGCTCCCTGCGCCCCTCTGCCCCGCCTCTGCGTTCCCTTGACTAACTTCCTGTTCCAGCCCAGACCCAAATCGCACCGCTGGGAGCTGAGCCTGCGCGCCCGCCGCGGGTAAGCTCCCTGCGCCCCTCTGCCCCGCCTCTGCGTTCCGTGACTAACTTCCTGTTCCAGCCCAGACCCAAACCGCACCGCTGGGAGCCGAGACCCCGAGCCGGCTGGGTCAGGATCCTTGGCCTGCATTCCCTTTCCCCGTCGCCCCCTTTTCTTTTCTTTTTTTTTTGAACCCCTCCAGCCCAAGCTCCAGCACCGAAACCATCAAATAGCGCGTTTGGCAACCGATCTGGTCCACGAACCTACCAGGACTACTCAATCCCAAAGCTCCACCTCCACCTACAGACGACATCCGCCAGGATTCACAAAAGCTAGCAGCCAGAGCCCCAACACAAGAGTCAGGAACCTCTGTAGAAGAACCAGCTTGGAGTCTCCAGACCAAACGCCCATAGACACAGCATAACACCACGAAAGTGCAGAGGTCGCTTCCATACAAAATGATAACAACAAGGAGTAGGAGGCAATCTCAGGACCCGTGCCCACCCAAACCAAATACAGAAGACACTATCATGGAAGAAAATGAGAATTATACAGATGAAACCTCTGAATTGGTAGCATCTGAGGCAGACACACAAGTGCAGAAACTTATAGAGCAACTGAGATCA